>JBAMAX010000788.1:0-75418 GCA_037043745.1 Chymomyza amoena
TAATTTTGTGGACGATATTGTACCCAATTCAGATAGAATCTACAATCTTATTTAGGATCAGTTAAGAAGCCTAGCTGCCAAAACAATCTACCAACTGCCTTTCCTTTCCATATCACCAAAGCGTACATCTATATTTCAACCTAAAGGAATTTTGTTTCTAATAAGGACTACTCAAAATAATTCACCAAAAGCGCATTTTGAATGGAAAACATTTATATTTCATTCTAAGACACCAAATTGATTAAAGTAATTCATATTTTTTTTTTTAAAGGTTGCATCAAAGTAACTTCCCTTTAAAGACTAAATATTTGTACTTGTACATATGTTCAATTTCTCTTGTAGACATTTAAAATTCCTATCCGAGTGAAATTGGAAAATTTAGTATTGCTCTGTGGTTGGCAAAGCCAACTTGTTTTATTTTCCAAGAGCTTGTGTGCTTGTTACACCTTTTGGAAATATATTGAACACTTTAAGAATTTCATGTAAAAAGTAATAAATTTAAATGGAGCTTAGTGTAAGTAACTTCCGCTATTTACGGCTATGCGCAGCTACAATTTTCAATATGGCGTGCTGATCAGAGCCGTTTTCAATATCCTTTAGTCGATACACATGCACACAGTTGTATTTATGTATTGAATGTTCCCACTGCGCGCTTTTAGCTCAACGCTTAGAACTTTAAAGCCGCTTAAATTGCGTCCTTGAAAGTATTTAATTTTTATTTTTGTTTTTGGTTTAGTTTGTGCTGGCGCAAAGTAAAGTCCTTGACCCTGCGTCTTAGCGTTTCAGACAAATTGCGTTTAATACCTTAAAACAACAACATCTAAGCTTAACCAGCTTTAACTTAGTCAATGGAGCAGTCAAAGGCATTAGCCCAAAAATTCTTCATGCGGGCAACACGTATAAGCAGTGGTCGCCATTTTGAACCTTTTTGTTTGGGCTAATAGAGAAATGGCCGTAAATTTTGTACTTTATGGACGCCATGTTGCAATTGGCACGTTTTGTTGCCCATTGATGTATTCCCTGGTAGTGCATTATTTTTTTTTTCCTAGGTCAAATATATATTACCAACCAATGACTAACTTGACCCTGGCGACAATCTTAATGGCTATTGATTATTTGGCCAGCACAAATGCCAAGAATTAGGGGAACTCCTTAAGCTGCAACATAAATTTTCTACTCAAGTCATATCAATATATTATATGTTACCAGTAGTACTATGTCGAATTGTCACTGCCCTAAGCTATGCCTGCTCTCTACCAGCTTATAAAAACTAGCCAAGTTATTTACTATCCGGTTAGTTCATGCACGTTCCATGCAAATATTTACGGCGCTTTAAATAATTGAAATGTGCAACAAGAGCTCTGGATTTGTGTCCATGAACTCGAAATAAATCAGCAGTTTCCCACGCTCCACTTTGCAACACATTTTCAATTTTAAATGGCTTTAATGTTGCAACTGAGTCCGGGTCCATGCTGTTTCCGGTGCCGCGAGAATGCCTAAAATGCCGCAATAACACTTAAGAGCGAACATATAAATCGACACGGCGGCACGCCTTCGCCGTAGGCGGTCATTTGTCCAGTGTTTGGTTGATTGCGGTGACATGCCGCCACGTTGTGGATATGTTAAGTTCCTGCTCTCGGAGAGAGTAAGAGTCCTGCCACCGGGGGTCCTTGAGTCTGGCATTGGCACGCATTGAAGTCACACGCATTTTGTTTGAACACGGTGAGTTTGTCAGCAGCAATTACCGTGGACCTCAAGTGTTCTTTATTTTTTACGCTGCTTTATCTTTGTCTGCTTTGTGCTGACGTAGATCGACCATGTAGTTGTTATACCCTGCACTCAACGGGCATAAGAGGTGCTTACGAGGTTTGCGGAAAAATGTTGTGTGAAGGAATTACGAAGGAATTAAGTAGTTCCCCACTTACGAACGTGATAAGCCTTAAGGTGATAGTAGGATAGGTTTACTAAGCAAATCCGACAGGTCCAATAAAAAGCTGAAAATTTCGGATTCTTTTATTTTTAAAAACTCTTTAAGACAAAATTCATCCTCAACAGCGTTCTAACGTTACCTCAAACAACCTATAAAATGCGATACTTTCAAGGTTATGTCAGGCTTCCGACTTGCTGTCATATTTTGGACCTTAGACTCGCACTTTTTTTCTACTATTCAAGGCTGTAAAAATTTTTGGACAAGAATTTCAAAAAAAGCTCGTGTCTATATGTTGCGACATGTTTTCTGATGATAAAAATGTTTAGTATCGACAAGATCGGTCAGGCTGATTTTTGGAAAACGTTCACCCCACCTCTAAAAAGACGACTTTCGGAAAAACACGTTTAAAGATTGACAACGTAATAAAATATACGAGGTGTGTTCAAAAAGTAAGGTGACAAGCAATTTCGCGGGAAACGTATTTTCGATTATCGATTTTTTGTTTTTGTTTTGTTGGGTTGGTACACTCCCGAACATCTGTACGAAATTTCAAGTGAATGGCATTTTTTGTTTGGTTGTGAGAGGCGTAAAGGTTATAAGTGTGTTGCTTGCTCGGCGATTTTTTGCTATCGAAAAATATGGATCAACGGATTTGCATCAAATTTTGTGTAAAAAATAAAATTAAGTGCTCCGTAACACTTGAAATGTTGACAGTAGCATACGGTGAAACTGTTCTGAGTAAAAAAATGTTTACAAGTGATACAAACTCTTCCAAGATGGCCGGGAGGATGCCAATGACAGCCTCGCTCTGGACGCCCAAGCACGTCAACAACTGATGAAAACGTTCAAGCTGTAAAAAATAATTGTTTTGCAAAATCGTCGAATCACTATCAGAGAAGATGCTGAGGATGTCGGTATATCGCTTGGCTCGTGCCATTAAATTTTTCTAACGTTTTGGGCATGAGACGTGTGTCAGCGAAGTTTGTTCCGAAATTGCTAAATTTTGACCAAAAGAACCGTCGCATGAGCATCGCTCAAGAGCTGTTGAATGACGTCAACGTCGACCCAGATTTACTGAAAAGGGTCATAACTGGTGACGAGTGATATCGAAACCAAAGCCCAATCGCCCCAATGGAAGCGGCCAGAAGAGCCAAGACCGAAATAAAAATCCCCCTTACGCCTCTCACAACCAAACAAAAAATGCCATTCACTTGAAATTTCGTACAGATATTCGGGAAGAGTGTACCAACACAACAAAACAAAAAAAATCGATAATCGAAAATGCGTTTCCCGCGAAATTTGAAAAGTCGCCTTACTTTTTGAACACACCTCGTATACAGCAGAAACACGAAAAACGACCGCGCGTGAACGTGAAAAATGCTCTGTCGCTGCCAAACGAGCCCGTCCGCAGTTAAATCCTTTTACCAGCGTATTTCTAACGCTATTTAGATGAAAAAAATTTAAAAAAAAAAATCGATTTTTTGAAACTGTTACATAGTAAGACCCCCTTAATGTTTTTTTTTTTCTTAAATTGATGACAGATCATTAATATTCTATTCTTATGCCAACGTAGGTTCCTATCATCGAAACATTTTTATAATCAGGGTCATTTTCGATTTTTCGATAAACTCATCTCATGTTCTGTAATGCGTTCCACGGAGTGGTTTCTTTAGATGACCGAGTACGCAAAGTCGCAGATAGCCGAATCAGGTTTTTAAAGTAAATTGAAGAACCATTTTCAACATTGCAATTTTGGGGTAGTAATAAATAGTAAACTTCAATTCTACAAATTGTTTTCAAGCATGTTCTAAATGTGCCAAAACCGATCGCCACTTGTGAGAAAGCTCTTAATACCACCAATAGAGGAACCCATAATCCTATTTTACATTTTACCAAATCCATTTTAAATGAAGAATTATAATTCTTTTTAGCTAAATTCCAAAAAGTAAGCGTCACCTCACCCTGCTCGCTTCGTAAGACTTTCGTTGCCGACATAAAATTGTCAAATACATACAGTTTTTTTTAACAGATTTATATCAATTAAGTTTTTTATTGAGTTAATTTTGAACTTTAACTTTAAAAGTATCTAATTGCTTTGAGCGGAAATGGGAGGAGCAGAATATATTTTTAAAAATTGGCTTCTTCTAATAATTTTCTTACCCTGTGCTTCCGAGTAAAAGGTTATTTTTTTTATAATAATTAGTGAAAAAACTCTTGTGTGTAACATCTAAAAACCAAAAAATGATCAGGACAAATAAAAAAGAGTCGATTTTGCCATAACCGACTGCAAGGCTTACCTTGTGGTCTAGTTTTTTACTTGCCTTCAGTTATTTGGTATGAGTCTTTATCAAAAGAACAAAGTTTCTTTTATTAAAAACTTATCTATGGTTAAACAATTTTGCTAATTGTGGTAGGGAACTCGCGAAGTTATAAGCAATAATTAAAAAATTGTACTAACTTTTGTTTAGGATAGTAGGGAGATGTACGTGGGTTCCAACGCGCAGTAAGCAGGAGGCAGAGCCCTCTAAAAATTATTACCATATCACATTTCATTTGTCCTCATATATTGTTGCCTGAACACAACCTGAAGCAAAAAAAAAAGTCGAATGATAACTATTGGAGCACTCATTCGCAATTCAGTTACTAATCCAGGATATAGTGTATTTTATAGTTACAAGGTTCCGACTGTATTTTTTCCACTTATTTTTATGGGTATAGATGCTGCCGCTGACACGGATTCCCACGTCCAACGCGTCGCATTCAATTTACTTGATTTTATTTTCTGTTCTTCCGCTGCTGGGACTCTTTGACACAGTACTACTATGTATGTCCTTGCACCATCCACCTGTAATTTGTACACGATTTCGGTTACTCCCTGGCTTTAGCATCCTGCAGTTTTTTTTTTTGGCAATGGGACCTTCAATGCAGTTGCCAGTTTAGAGCATAAAAACTGCAACTTAAGTGTGCAATTTGATTTGATTTTCCACTGTCACTCAGGCAGGACATTTGAGCCCCAACAAGGCATGACTAGCATTTATTTTTGGCAAGTCCTCGAGGCACACTTTTGATGGGCAGTTGTGGTCGTTTGGCACTACGAAAATTGCATCATGAAATTTTGTCCAGCCAGCACGAAATTCTCATTCAGTTTAATATTTGGCGTTGTTTTGTTTTTTTTTTTTTGTATTTGTATTTTCTTTTATCCTTTTATTGGATAGTTTCTAGTTCTATTTTTATTTTACTTTTGTGATTTTTTTTTCGCTGTTAATACAGCATGTGTCGCTGATGCTTGTGCAATTTCAGGATATTAGGGGTTAGTTCATTGTTATTCCATTGGTATGCGATACTTTCGCATATAGCAGTGGAACGCCGTCGTGATACTTGACAAAACTCTGATTTACAGACCACCCTGAAATCAAACTGTTGGGGTTGTAGAATGTGGTCCAGTTTTTAAAATAATCTTTCGACTATTTTGCCGAACTTTATTTATTCTTTTCGATTCTAAAGAACATGTTTTTACAATAGCATCTGCACGCTGCTCATAATATCCTGTAAGTCCGGGTACGACTGCATCCGAGCAGGAGTGCAGGAGCAGCGTCTTGGCGCAGATACAAAGGTAAAGGCAAAATGAGCTAAGAAAAAGTTAAGCGGCCAAAGATTACGACAAGTTCCAGAATGCGGCACTCATAATCTTGACGAGCAATTGACACCCAGCAGAGGCAACACATTTGCGACAACTTGTGGCACCAACATAAACTATGTATATGATGGCTCTTATCTAGATCCGGGTACGGGCGGGTTTCATTCAAATTTTTACATTAAGTTCCATACAAAAGCGCTTTAAATTATCTAGCACATCGGATAAGGATTACTCCTGCGATCGAACCATCTTGTCAGCACATCCCGCATTCTATTGCAGCGTCTGTTAAGCCGTTCATGTCTGTCTTGGATTCAGTGAAACGCTGCATTATGTTTCCACACTGGTGTGACCAGGTTCACCCCAAAGTCTATTTATTTTTAACAAAAATGTTAACAACTACAGTTATTTTTTGATCATAGTTCTCCTAAGTTTCTTCATCGTCTAGAAAATCCACATAGGCTTCTCTTTAGGCATTGAGTTGGTGCCAAAATTTGGCTCGTCCAGAGCTGACCCAACAGAAGCGCCTGGTTTTGACTCATCCCTGTCAAGTGGGCCTGTATAGTCAGGCGCATACGGTTCGCCCAGAAACGCACTTGTAAGCAAGATAGATAATTTGGATTCATTGATATTGAAAAAGATTTAAGAAAACTAAGCGTGAAAATTGTGGCAAAAATAGGTTGAGGATGCTCTGGTCTACACAGGCTGTTCTGTTTAGATAGAAGAAGATGAATTATGAAGCAAAAAGACAACGCTGTTAGCTTCCACACTTGGTTTTATAAAGCCGCATAAAATGGAATTTGAAAATACTTTAAGCGTCTTTGAATGTCAAGTTCTTGACTCTATTATCGCTGACGGACCTCCATTGGAAACGGAAGGAACCCTTGACTGGATTACCGATAATAATGATGTCGACAAGGAGGATGTTAGAGATCAGGTAATGGCTGCCATAGACTCTTTAGTGAGCAGCCAAGCCATTATTATAGAATTGGGGCGCTATAAATTAACTGACTTTGGTATGTCTTTATTTCGATATATGTTAAGTTCAAGTTTTTAATAAGATTTCTTAATTTTAGGAGAGGAGCAAAAAATCAACAAAAACTTTCGTAATTGGAAAACAATGTTTGAATAAAAGATACAAAATAACTTCGGGATTGAGTTTTTTGTCAAATATGTTAAAAGAGGGCATTTAAAAGTATTGACAAAAATTCGGCGCATTTAAAAAAATTTCAATGGTTTCTATTGGGTGAAATTTTCGTAAACTTTTACACTTTCTCATGCGGACGACCAGCGCACAGTGTAAGGGAGTGCCTGGGAATTAGCTTTGGGGGCTAGGTGAGCTCCCAAACAAAGAATTTTGGACAATTCATTTCAAAGCTTCCACGAGTGGGATTTACGGGTCACTGTTTAGGAAGTTTCATTTTTTTAAAAGTAATTTTGCGACTTGGCACATAGAGGGAAAACCACTATAAGAGTACCAGTATTGGTGAAGAAATGAAGACTGATTTTTAAACATATCACGGCATCTGTAAAGGCAGGCGAAGATTATCTTTCTAGTCTTAAACTAAAAAAAAGTTTTGGAAAGTGGAGTAATGTAGGCCGCCTTAAAAAGCTTATCGTATTTAAATTGACGGAAGGGGAAGACAATTTAAGCGGACAGACTGACGGACATGGGTACATCGACTTCTGTAGCCACCCTGATCAAACTTTATATAACTTTTGGGGGTCTGCGACGACCCCTTCTGTATGTTACATACATTTCCGGATTGAGCAAACTTAATTTACCCTTTGTACAAGGGTATACAAAATAATATTCTTATAATTTCGATCAACTAGCTTTTTTTAATCGTACTAAATCGAATGAATTTGTGTTAACATTTCTTTTTTTTGGACCGTGCTAAAATCTTGTAAAAAAATACATAGAAAACCAAAATTGGGTGGAGTTTCTTTCATATTTATTTTCAGACTTCTAAATATTCGAATTTAAAATACCCTTCGCTGCTCGAATTGGCTCCTGATTGTACAAAATCTTATTGATATCCAGAGAGCACCACAGAATGATTTTTTAAGTCGAATATTCGAATAAGACGTCAACAACTTTTTTTAATAGATCATTTTGGTATTTTTTGCCCGGAACTCTTGAAGTTTCCGTCGAATTTTAAAAGGAGAGATGGTTTTTGAAAAATTAAATTTTTGGCGGGTTCTGCTTCGTCGAAAAAATTATGGTATACTTTTGGGAGCTGGTCTAGACACAATGTTATCGATAACGTTTAAAGTGTAATCGCGCAATTTTGCGCTAAAGCTTTTTAAGTAACAAATTATAGCATTATGTCAAATTTTGCTACGGATGTACAAGAAATCAACAAATTTATACGGCCTGCAGATAATACGCATAGTTTTGTAAAATTCTTTATAGTGAATGGCAACTAAAGAGTTGCCAGAAAATCTTGGTAACAATAAATAAAATTTCACAGTATTTATTAATAGTTAATTATGATATTAAAATGCACTTAAAAATTGTAACACAAATTGACTTAGTTATCATTCTGAAGTGTGACGTAATACGTGCATAGTTAAATAAAATGTTGCTATACTTTTTCAAACAAGGTGGCAACGTGCGTTATTTTAGAGATGCAATTAAATTAATTAAAATTAAATTAAAAAAAAAATTATAAATTTTGTTTTATTTTCTCAATATTATATTTATATATTATATTATATTTCTCTCATTCAATATTTATTTTAAGAACAATTTTCTAACTTGTAATTATGAAATTGCAACATATGCATTTTGTCATTCACAATGGTGACTATCATAAAAATCCAATTTATAAAGTGGCAACGCTTGGCCACAAACAGTGCTTGCTTTTGCTTGTCACATTAAGTCACAGAAAGTCGAGAAAATTGTCGCAAAAATAAAAAGTCTTCGATTCGAGTGCATAAACGTAATAATATCCTCAAAAGCAACGACGAAGATGCCAAATCTTAACGATATAGGAGCCAGAGGCCGTAACAACCAGCACAATTTAAATGGCGATGCATTCGATCCTCATCCAATAACCGATGAGGAAAATTTCGTCAAAGCTTTGGAACAGGCGAATAGAAAGTATGCTAGAAGACGCGAGGTGCCTCTGCAGGACATGTGTGAGCTATTGATGCATCGCTATATGCCCCACGTTGTGGAGCAGTATAAAATGTTACTACTGGAGCTTGTCTAGAAGTGTGTGCATCGTTGCAAGGGGCAAGTGCTGGAGGGCGGCGCACGCCTTGCGCTACTTTTAATGCTGCAGTTACGCGGCGAGGAGCGCATACCCATGACCACGAATAAATATATGCTGAGCGCTTTGCTGGACGAATCCAAAAGCATTAACGCACGCATCAAATGCTGCAACGCTTTGGGCATGCTCAATTTAGTGGGCTCCAATGATAAGATGGATTTGCTGCAACAAGCATTTTGTATAACTGTGCTTGAGTATATCGGCTTGTGACCAAGACCGAGAGGCTACCAGAACTGAATTGAAATGCATATAAGTTAGATGGATCATTAATACCACACAGCTACAAGATTTAAGATATAAGATACGCTACCAAAATTTAATAAAAATTAATAATCTTAAGCACTACGTTAAATAAAAGCAAAAATTTCGATAGCCGTTGTTACGTCTTAAGGCAGTCACTATTTTAACGTGTTGGGAATTGTAAGCAGCTATTAGAAAAATCTTACACTTTTCGCTCTATTCTTGTGGGATAAATAAATGCGAGTGCTTATAATTCACAACTAGTTTTTGTTGACCAAATTGAAATATTTTGCATTGGTTATTGTTTTAATCAGTTGGCTGTGCCGATGTATTTATTTTTAATATTTAGCTTTACCGTTTTTTTTGTCATTACGTCGAGTACCCAAAATTGCTGCAAAAGGTGTTTTTATTTTTATCTAAATAACTAATTAATAAATAAAAAAAGCTTTGTGAACAAAAGTTGTTTAGTTTTGTATTAGGATTCTTCTAAAATCTTACAGGAAACATTTCGTTGGGGCCAAAGAAGGATATCTACGACTTTGATTTTTTTCTGAGACTATTTATGGGTATATTGAAATAGAGTAATTTGAGCTCAAATATGTGTTAGGACTCCTTAATTCGGTCCTTAAAAAGTTAATGGCTTCTTTACGAGGAAATTGATTTTAATAAAAATTGTACACACAATAAAAAAAATGTCTTCCTTTTGACAATCTTTTATATTTTTTCGAAATTCAAGACAGGCAGATTGACATGCAAGCATGGACATTCTCATGCGTTTTAAAAATAAATTTTTTTGTTACCCTCCACTAAATATAATTATAAATATAAATGAAACTTATGTTTTGCATGCTACGAAGGTTCTCATGAACGCGTCAATGAATTTCAAATCTGATTTTTGCGGGTATTAGAGGTTGTCAATACGGAGGTTTTAAGCCTATTTCGATGCGTTCGTGTGTATTGGTTCGTGAAATATACTAATTTTTGTGAATATCGGTTTTTGTGTGTATATTCCCATATATATATGTACTGTTTTTGTTGTTAATCAATGTTCGAGGTCCAACATCGTTTCAAACAGTGAGACCAGTGAATGTGCAACGTATCGAAAGGCTTGTCAAAATTTAATTTGTTGGAAAATGATTTGCACGAGGATCAAACTTTAGCAGATGCTGCTATAACTGCCCATCCATACGTGTTCTATTTGCGATTATTTTGGTAACATGTTTTCCATCGAATCCACCTGAATTGTGTATAAAATATATAGAATATTTATCAGAAGATATTTTGTTTTGAGTAAGTCAAGCAAAACGTAATCCAGTGATGGAATTTTCGCCGGAAGTTTACAATGAATTGAAGATCTTCGCTTGGCCGTCTCCTTATCGATCAATGCATGATGTTTTTCAATTGGAAGAAATGCAACGAATCAAATTAATTATCAAACTAATCGTACTGCCCAGGAACGTGAAGATCGCAATGAACGTGAAAGAATTCGGTTAAGAGTCTTAACTTAAGACAGACCCTTGGAGCGCGACATTCGACTAATAATGGTGCAAGTTTGAATCGAGCTGCAAACTAAGCTAAAAATCTTATATTTTTCCAGATAAGCTAACTAGAGAATCTTACGATGTTAATTATTTTTAAGAGTATTTAAAAAGTTTGGGCAGGACAACATCTGCCGGGCTCACTTGTATAATTATATTGTTATATTGTATTTCTACATAAGAACACGAGCTTACAACTTTATGAGACTGTCACTTTCTTAAAAAAGGTTTACATTTATTAGATTTTAGTTCGTTAAGTTAATCATCTTCTAATCGTTGGACAGAAACAACATGAAATAATTCTACTAAACAGTTTTCTGTTATGTTGGTTCGAGAACTTCTATTTCAAGAACTACTAAGATTTTTTAATGTGGCATATTGTAAGAAATAGGCTTTTTGCGCATTTGTAAGATCGCCATATATTCGGTATTGTTTAAAATGATTTAAAAATTGCTTTAAAGAATGCCTTACTTTTGACAATTTTTAAACAAAAATATATTCACTTGGTTGGAGTTGAAGCAACTTATGTATTTGAATTCTACGTGATATCGTCGGTACAAGTAAAAATAAATCCGTATACTAAAATGAACTGCGGTTGAAAGATGGTAAATTTTTTTTTCCAATGGAACTCTAATAAATACCCAAGCTATATTGACCCAATTGACGCAATTCAACCCCTGGTCTGTTTTTTATTTATATATTTATTTTTTTTAACTTTTTGTCTTCTAACGAAATATTTTGCTGGGAACCCATTGAGCATATTGTAGAAGGCCTTCAGGAAGTCTGCGTATTTTTGCTAGGAAGCTTGAACATCGTTGGAAACCTGTCCTATTGTCGGCCTGCAACATCAATTAATGAAGAAAACATCGAAAAAGTGAACAATATATATTTTGAAAATCTACTTATAGGGAGATAGCAGTTGAGATTTACATATGGAAAAGAAGGTCTTCGATGGCCGTTTGCCAAAATCGGGAATAAGAACCAATTAAAGTATTTTTAGCTCAGAGGATTTAGCAATTTAAGTATATGGGGTAAAGGGTGTTTTTTTTGCTGGTATCTTTTTAGCAACACTGTTTTTGACAGATCACGCGTGAATCCTATCTTGTGTCATTGTCAAACTTGTTCAGTTTGGTCTATAATTTAGCCATGAATCGACTCACGAACGAACAACGCTTGAGAATTATTGAATTTTACTATCAAAATTCATGTTCGGTTACGAAGGTGCATCGCGTACTTCTTCCAATTTATGGACTGTTTGGTCGGCCTACTGAGGGAGCTATTCGGAAGATTGTGACTTAAATTTCGAATCGCATCTAGAGTGAAGACCAGCCAAAAGCATTGCCAGAGCTACCAATGCATCCTGAAAAAGTGACTGTTTGGTGTGGATTATGGGCCGGTGGCATCATCGGGCCGTACTTCTTCAAAGACGTCAATGGCCGGAACGTTACTGTGAATGGCGAGCGCTACCGTCTGATGATTGGCGACTTTTTTTTGCCCAAAATAAATGGAAGAATTGGACATGTCTGACATGTGGTTTCAACAAGATGCTGCCACATGCCACACGGCACGTGAAACAATGGACTAATTAAGAGCCGCCTTCGGTAAACAGTTTATCTCACGTTGAGGGACCGTCAATTGGCCGCCTAGATCATGTGATTTAGTGACTTTGGGTTATTTCTTGTTGGGCCATGTTAAGGCTTATGCCTACAGGGATAAACCAGCAACGATTGACGCACTGGAAGCCAATGTTGAAGCATTTATTCGTGAAATACCGGTCGATATGTCGGAGAGAGTGTGCCAAAATAGGACTTTGCGCATGGTCCACCTAAAGCGGAGCCGCGGCCAACATTTGCATGAAATCATCTTCAAACATAAAATTATATTGATCATTCTATCAATTCCAATAAAGATTTAGTCAATATTTTCAAATTTAGATACCAAGTTTAGACTAATATATGTATTTGTATAATCCAAGAAACTACGCGTGAATAAGCCTGCGTACTAATATTGTAAATTTGTTGGTCAATTTTGGAGCGTCCACCTCTAACGCTCTCTTATAAATATATAGGTATTCGGACGAACAGACAAACATGGCTCAGTCGGTACGCGTTGCTATGATAAGTGTTTTGGCCTAAATAACTTTTGGTCTGCTATAAGTCTATCTACCTTTACTCTGACTTTCATGGGCATAGCAAAAACTATATACAAAAGGTTCATTTATTAGCCTTATTCAGTATTCTTAACAAAAGCAGGTATTGGACTTCACTTTGTAAAATTTATGTTGCCTGATCTACGTACACAAGGACTCATATTTATGCTTTTTCAGGCAATTAAGATACAAAGCTAAAGGCAGTTATAAACAAAATTATTATTCAAACGAAAGCAATGAATCATTTGTATAATCACTTTTTCAAACATCAATAAAAAAACTAAGTGCTCTTGTGTGTGTGTTGTATATGTATAAGTGTGTTGCATGCAATGTGCAGAAATTTTCAAAATGAGCCACAGTTGACGAGGACAGTTCTATAAACAGATTTTCAGAGCCGCCATTGGATTCAGCCCAATGCAGCTCATTGTGCCTAGTGCTGGACATACAAAAGCCGACAAACGTGGCCACTCACTGGTTGATGATATTGTTGTTGCTATGGCTGCTGCTGTTGTTGTTGTTGTTGTTGGGGATGTTAGTGTTGTTTATTGTTGGTTTTAAATAAACATACGAGCTTGGCGCTTTCAGTATGCAAAAAGTGTTGCCTACATGTTGGCGCAGAGTGGCGCAACTAAAACCAGAAAATCAGGTGAATGAGCACTTTAAGTCTTTGTTTCGTCGAATTGAAATGAAACAACAAACAAAGCCAATAGTACCGACAACAACAACAACAAAGCTGGCATGCTGGCGTTTTAATAGGATTACAACAACAAGACCAACAGGAACAAAAACAACAACAACAGCTAGAATGAGTCGAACATGCGCCAGTGTTGGACAGCAATTGAAAATGTTGGCATGGCAAAGCATTCAAACTTTTCCCGCAGCGACAACAACACTGAAAACAACAACAACAACAACTACAACGACAACATCGTGTAGAACTAAAAGCGCAATGCGAAAAGTTGCTGAGCCGAAAGCTTGCCCCACCAATGTTTTTGTTGTTTTGGCTATTGCTGTTGTTGTTGTTGCAGTTCCGATTGTTCTTTTTGGATGCATTTTTTGTTGTTATTGTTGTGATTGTCGAGGCTCTTGTTAGACCAGCCCCTTGTTTAGACTTTGGAGTAGAGTCTGTCGATAAAAAAAATCAAACAAAAAAAAAAGAAATAGGCAGTAGGTCAGTTGGTTCCTGTGGAAAATGTGGGTAATGTTGGTATCACATTGTTCTCATTGAATACTTCCATTGACAAATACATAATGCAAGAGTTCAAGGTCAAGGTAACTGCTCATAATATTTATACAGTAAGGTTAATATATAAATTTGGATATTGGATATAGCAGGATAACGACAGTAGGTATTATAGGCTAGATAACTTCATTTATCGATTGTTTTCTTTTTTGTTTTATTTATTTATTTCAAAGGGGTGCATCCATGTAATATTGACATTTAATTATAAAACAAATTTTAACAAAATACAGAAAACAAAGAAAAAGAAGGTTGGTATGAACTAAACCGCAGCAGTACTCCGGTGGGTGAACTTTTTAGCGATATACGATATACAAAATCAAAAAGTTACCGGAAAGGCTATTCTAAAAAGGTGCGCTCAAAATGAATCGATACATTTCTTTTTTTATTAGGTTGGCAGGACTGTTCTTGTCGTAATTTGAGCTTGATCCAATCATTCATACACTGCTGGTAGACCTGGGCAGGGATGGCTTTGAGTTCCTTCTTCAAATTTTGATTGATTATCTCAATGGTGTTAAAACGCTTCCCTCTTAATGGTAATTTGAGTTTGAGGAACAGGAAAAAGTCACACGGTGCCATATCTGGTGAACGAGTCGGGCCGCGACGCGTTTCATGCCCAAAACTTCAAACAAAATGTGTTCGGCTGATCCATATGAGATGCCAAGGTCTGAAGCAATCTCACGAATACCAACACTACGATTTTCGAGCACAATTTTTTTCACTGTATCGACGTTTTCTGCGATATTTGATGTTGAAGCACGAATGGAACGAGGCAAACCAGTGACGTCTTCACCCTCTCTGAACAATTTGTACCACTCGTATGCCTGTGTTTTGGATATACAGTCCTCAGTGAAGGCCTTTTGCAACATCTTAAGCGAATCGGCACACTAAAATTCATTCGCAACATAAAATTTCAAACAAACTCGTTGATACACGTTTTTTTCCATTGCAAAAATCGAAGAGCCTGCTTTTTTCGACTAACAACAACAGCTGCCAAGCCAATACTAATAAGGAAAATTGCTCTTAAATTATGAGAAGATATCAAAAACAGTTCCAGCAACCTAATAAAAAAAGAAATATACCGATTCATTTTGCGTGCGCCTTTTTAATTCGAAATTTCCAAAACTATTTTATCGGTATAGTATAGACCTTCGGTTATTTTTTTATTGATTACAATAGACAAATTATATTATTATACCCTGTACCGTATGGTACCAAGGGTATATTAAGTTTGTGCAAGCCGAAAATGTATGTAACATATAGAAGGAGACGTCGGAGACACCCCAAAGTTACCTAAAATATGATCAGGGTGAATAGAGAAGTCGATATACCCATGTCCGTCTGTCCGTCTGTCTGTCTGTCCGTCTGTCCGTCAGTGTGAACGCCTAGATCTCAGAGATGGTAAGAGGTAAAGTTACCAAACTTTCACATTAGATCCCATATTATTCCATAGGAGGCAAGTTTATTTTATTTTTTTGATATCGGGGATAAATTATATAGCTCCCATGGGGGTGTTTGAGATGACCTCGACAAAAAAAAAGCGTTTTAGATGTATAATTCGTTTGTTTATGAAGATATCGTAACCAAATTTGGTATTCGAAAGTTTTTTATAGTTCCCAAGCACTGTACCAAATTTGATCGAAATCGGTTGACTATATCATATAGCTCCCATAGGACCGATCGGCCAAAATAACTTTTTTAAAGAAAAATTCGCTATATTTCGTTTTTTAATAAAGATATCGTAACCAGATTTGGCGTTTGGAAATTTTTTAGACCACTTAAGCAATGTGCCAAATTTGAACAAAATCGGTTGTTTATATCATATAGCTCCCATAGGTCCGATCCTCCAAAAATCGATTTTTTAACAAAATTTGTTGTGTTTCGTTTGTTTGTTAAGATATTGGGACCAAATTTGACATTCGTGAGTATTTTATAGTTCCTAAGCACTGTACTAAATTTAATCCAAATCGTTTGACTAGATCATATAGCTCCCATAGGACCAATCGGTCCAAAAACACGTTTTTTATAAAAAATTCGATGTGTTTTTTTTGTTTGTAAAGATATTTGAAATAAATTTGGCATTCATATTATTTTTAAGGTATTTAAGCACTGTGTCAAATTTTATTGAAATCGGTTGACTATATCACATACCTCCCATAGGAACGATCGGTCAAAAAAAAATTTTTTGCTTAAAAATTCTTCTGTTTTTGGCTTTTTGTAAAGAAATCGGTCTTTATTACAAGCTAGTGGTACAGGGTATCCTAAAGTCGTCCGCGCCCGACTTTACGTCCGCCATTTTTTTTTGTATTATTATTATAAGAATTTGTTTACACTGTGCAAAAGACAGTTTGGGAGTGGGCTGATACCAATAGTGAGTGCTAAGATATAAAATTTTTCATTTTATTTTCTTTCGGTAAAGCACTTATACAAAGATATGTGAAACGAAGGTCTAAATCGAGGCAAATTCAATTTTTTTATCACTTCGTTCCTAATAAATTTTATTATTGATAAGTATTATCGAAAAAATCGGTGGTAAATTTCAAGGTTCTGTCAGCAACTTGTTTTCCACCAACAAATTCGTGATTTTTAGGATAAGGAGTAAGTAATCGCAAATATTATCGTTACAAAGAACTAAGAAACTGAATTTATTAATTACAAATTACACACAACGAAGGTAGATTATTTGGAAATGAAAAAGTGTCCTAAAAAAAATTTTTTTTTTAAAACATATTTGTATAATATATTACATTAGCGCGGATAAATTTGGCGGCCTTCAGTATTCAAAATATATGACAAAAATTGATTCATAGACCCCAAAAACTTTCAAATACACTTTTGGCTAGAAAAAAATAACGTTTTTTGGCCTTGTAAATGGAAGGTCCAAGTCGGTTTTTAAATGTTTTAAAAAAACCTATATATCTAGCCTTTAGACCGAAAAAATGATTCACCCTAATATTGTAAATATTATGCGACTGTGTTATTTTTTGTCCTAAAAAGGGCACGTTGGTTGTATACCGATTTGCTTAAAAATATTTTCACTTTCTCTAAAATTAATTATTTAAAATCATGTTCAAAAATCAACTTATATCCATAAAGTTACCAAATTTCGATTGATTAACGTGTTTGGAAAGTTTTCTCCGCTTTCGACCATTCAAGTTGATCTATATTGCCCGGAATTTGATTTTTTTTTCCTCTTTATTAATCTGGCACTTTTTCCAAAATGTTAAACTCTTGAATATTTTAGGCTGACGTGTGCCAAGAGTGTTCCGAAAAACAGTATATTTGGGTGGATTTTTTTGCAACACCTTGCAATTTTAATGGTCTCACCTCATATAAATTTTTAAATATCTTTGACTCTACGAATTTTGTAACAGCACTATTCTTACTATTTATTTAAAAATATATCAAGGATTAGCAGAATGAATTGCTACTCTTAATCATCACATCATTTAATTGGGCTGAATTCTTCACAAATGTGACTTCACATTCAGAAACGTCATTTAGAACTGATAGTTTTTGATAAAATTCTGGGGCAGTAAAATATTATATCATTTTTTTGGACTTATTAATCTGAAAGAATTTAATATAAATATTACAATTCGGAAAAAAGATATGACCTTGACGTATATTTGAGCCCATCAAATAACTTCGGATAGTCAAAAAATTGAAGTAGTACATCTTAATTACTTAATTCTACGACTTTGGTTCATGCCTCGCTTGGTAAACTCCTCATTCATTGAAGCGTTCCAGGAGTCAAAACAAGTTTTCGTTTCCTCAATAGTCAATCGAAATAAATGACAGTCGGAATGGGCATTATCTGGAAAAAGTGGCGGGTGACGTTTCTGGCGAAAAGTAGCCGAGCGTTGTCATGGGGAAAATTACATTGCTCTGTTTTTGGCGCATTACGGCAGTTATTCCTTTTATGGCTGACATAGTTACATCAAGAGTTGTTGGCAGGGGAAAACCCCCCTTTGTTTTTGCTTCAAATTTTTCAATAAAATTTTCTGGAGAAAAATAGCCAATTATCGGGGAAAAAAATTGGTTCCTCTGAAAATTGATTCTTTATAGTTGTTTGAGATTACTCGGAGCTAAGTTAAATGCCTTGAAGTTGATAGATTTCCCTCGATTTTCTACATTTTCAATTGTTGTAGTGAAACTACTTTCATTTCTTTCACACTGATGTAAAAGTAGTTTACTTTGGATTAGATGTTCGTATGTGAAAAACTGTGGTTAACGTCCCTTCGCTTGAGGTTATGTAGAATCAATGGTCTTCATATAACAACATTCCCATAGCTTTGACTCGTTTGATAATAGCTTGTGGAATCAGTCTTTATATGTCAACCGATTCCTTTGGATTTGGCATGGAACATTATCCAAATAGCCGCTCAGAGTCAATATACGCTTCCCTTAATGTTGCTTTTCTACCTAAAAGATAAAACCGATCTTACGCTTTTATGTAAAGTATACCCAAAAGGTAGATAGAAGTAGAGAACCTTTCTAAAATAGCTAAAGTCAGAAACGACGAATAAAATATACAAAATCTCTTTATACAATGCTTTTTAAAGAGCCCATATTCCAGTTTCCCACTATAGTTCGTTGTCAAAAATTAAGTACTCAATTAATATATGTTACAAAGTTCGGCAAAATTTATAAAAACTGTGGATATTCAAGAGGATACAGTGTATTTGAAAGTCGGCTTTTAAAGAATGTAAGCATTATGAATCCCCAATCCCAATTAGCTGAATTTGGAACAAATAAAATAATACTCTAGATATTATTCACTTCGATACTTAAGAGTTCTGATATACTCATACCAAAAATTTTCTGCCAACCCACCAGTCTCACTAAATTGTTCTTTTCACCTCTGGCACTTGGTCATGGCCAAGTTGTATGAAGCTAACAAAAACAACGCCGTGTGCGATTTGAATGCCCAGCGGAAACGGATGTGTTGATTGTTGCCATTGGGCTAGTGCCAGTGTGGCAATGGCCATGTTGTTCCTTTGTTAATACAACAAAACACTTGGGCGAGTCGGAATGCCATGTTACAATAAAATCCAAAGGGGGTTGGGAGGGGGCATATGACACAGAGTTGTCATCAACAGAAAAAGAATCAGCAGCTGTAATGTTAATAATGCCATGCCACCAGATGACCATGATGACCACGATGATGAGGTCTGATCATGGTTTAGTGACACTTAATGACAGCTAAACTTTCAACACTTGACAGTTACAAGTACAGCAAGTATAACGGTAACATTTACAAAATGGCTATGGCCAATGGCTGAATGCGGCAGCATCATGACCAGCATTGACATCGCCAGGCAACATCATTAAAATCGAACCATTGGACAATGACTGGGGCACATCAATGTTGTAGTTGCTGTGGATTGTTGTCAGCAACTGTAAATGCGTGACTTTTGACCGTTTAATGATGTTTCGACGTCATTGTGCACAAATAAACAATCATCATCAGCGTCATTATGAGCAACCGAAGCCTTGGTCAAAGACAAAATGGTAGCTACAAATTCATAGCCAGTTGAAATCGTCGTGGCCATTGTTGCGCTCTATTTGATGACACGGCCTTTCAATGGCACTTTTGTTGTTGTTGTTATTAATGCCTCTGCTTGTCAGCAACAATAACGCATTTAAAGCAACAACAAAAACAACAACAGCAATACCCAGCAGCAAACCCAGCAATGAGTAAGTAATACTTATTATGGCCCAACCTAACGAGCGGCGATTAAGCAAGCGGCCACTGTGCAACACAGTTCGTCCACAACGGAAACGGAAATGTAAGTCAATGTGCGCGTGCTTTTAACAATGGCCGCCATGCCGCGTCATGGCGTTCATTTTGTGCGCTGATAAGTTGTTGACAATTTCACTGCTCCTCCGCTTACTCTTGCTCTCACTCTTACTCTCACTCGCTTTCTCTCTCTCTCTCTCTCTCTCTCTCTCCCGTGTGTCTGTCACAGTTTATTGTTTTGTTTTCATTGTTGGCCATTTTGCTTTGCCTAATTAAGCTGAAAGTTTTGATTTTAGCCATGTCTAATATGAGTATGGCTTCCAGCCGACACTTGATTAATTGAGCAGAAAGCAAAAGTAGCTTTAGATTTTTGATAAATGCTATGGACAATTTGTATTTAAAGTTTATGAGTTAGGGCAAAATTAAATGAAACTTTAGGTAGACGTTGTGGGAACGAGGGAAGTTTGTTAAAAGGGTGACTTGGTGTCTCTTTAAAGTATTTCTATTATTTGTTTGGGATTAATGAAGACAGAATTTTATTGTTGTGATGTGTGTGTAAGAATCTGACAATGTCAGGTAATTATGTCATCAAATTATTTAATGGGTACACTGGAAAACAAACTTAGTTTTCACATTCAAGAAGAAGCATTTTGCTTTTAACACAAGCATTCGCTATGTTCAAAGTTCGAAACGGGCAAAATATTGTTGAGACTAAAATACTTATTTCGAGTTGGTTTTTTTATAGACATAAATTATGCATTGAAAAATTTACAGAATGATAGTAAAAATAGGGCCTCATTAGTTGAGTATGCTTTGAATTTATTTAGGAAGAAGTGCTCTCAAGGAACATTACTCATTTTCAGCAAGTTTTGCCTTAATGATAAGCTTAAGGAAATTTTATTCCTGGTAAAAGGAAAATAGGGAACATAAAATTCGTTTAAATATCCGAACTTTAAGTTATTTCAAACTAAAATTAACGATTTTGCTAAAACATTTTTCTAAGTGTAGTCTTGATAAGAAAAAGTTCATTTTCTAATTGGCACAGTTTCCACATGTTTTTTATGCTCTCTACCTTATGGTACAAAGGTGAATATATTAAGATTCAGTTTGCAACATAATTAGAGAAGAAGTCATCACAGACTTCCCAAAGTTACCTAAAGTATGATAAGGGTGACTAGAGAATTCTATACATCCATGTTGGTCTGTCCGTCTACCCGCCTGTCTAGATATCTGATATGACAAAAGACCTGGAATTTCTAATACCAAACCGACTTCGTATTAAGGCACTTTATTTGCGACTTAACGTATAATTTGTTTTATAGACATTTTTCCAAGAAACTGCGGGTTTAATGAATTTCGAGACGCACACTTTTCCAAATATGTTTCTTACAATATATTAAAAATTCGATTTAGACCTATAATTTGCTAATTCGTTAGTGTTTTTCTAGCCAAATGTGTTTTTGGAAGTTTTGGTTCTCTTAATTTTCAAGCACTAACAAATTTTAGAAACGGTTTTTCATTTAAAAAAAAAATTACTGAAAAAATCAAATGGTACTCAAAAGCGCCCCGTGGCGGCGCTTTAAATTTAAAATATAAAAATATATAGGAATACGCGTAAATTGCTATTACTGTCTATTTCATAAGTTTATCTACAGTATATTTTATGTTTATTAAGTTTATAAATGTGATCTCCCAAACACCCTTTGAAGACAGCTGGTTCGTAGCAGCATCCCGTTCTTAATCAGTCCGGAGATTGCCACAGCGACTTCCCCGAGCTTGACGCAGAATTGAATGACGTAGCGCTGCACGAGTTTGATTTCTATTTTGGATCACATTAATACTTCTAAAGGGAGATTATCGGAAAGCTCTTCGCTTGCAGAAATACGACTGAAAAAATATTGGTCTCTTCGGAAGCCTCCCCAATTCTACTACAGTTAATATATTGACTTTATGGAATATGACATTGTTTCTAGTCATCACTAAGATTTATGAGTTTATAAGGACAGACATACCTAGTACATTGATCTTCTTTTTTAACCTGTCCATAACTTTGTTAACTTCAGTTTCTTTACTTTGAATACATTTTCAACTTGACTAAGGTAATTTACTTGTTCCCTTCGTTCCTTAAGGTAAAGGTACAGAAGCGGTGGCCATGACCTTGTTGGCCAAAAGACTCACCTTACACTTCTTTGTTGAGATAATGTACCGTAGAAAGCTATAGTCTCGAAGCCTTGATTGCAGGGAAATGCAAAACCAACTTTGAAATAGTTAAGCCAATTTTTCATTTTACAAAATATTTCTTAATATTACATTTTTAAAATCGCATTGTTCTGTGAAACGTTACATATATTCAAAAATGACTGAAAATTTTCGTCATATTTTTCTTTTCAATTATAAAAAGGTAAGAATGCATCGCAGGCTGCTGAAAAAATTTGTTAGCTTTACGAAGACGATGCTGAAACTAGAAAAACAGCAACGAAATGGTTTGCCCGCTTTCGATCTGATAATTTCGATGTTATAAGTCGACCAATTACTGTAAAAGTTGAGCCAGACCGGTACAAAAGGAGTATGGACATTGCTAGGGAACTAGGCAATCATCGCCAAACAGTTATCAACTATTTTAAGAAAACTGGTTACACAAATAAGATCGATATTTGGGTGCCACATTATATAACAGCTAAAAAGGACCAAAATCAAACCTTTTCTGAAGCGATTAATTACGGATGTTAAAAAGTAGATCACGTAAGACAATAATGTGCAAAAAAGATCATGGTCGAAACAAGATGATACTTGGCAAACGGTAGCAATGCCAGGTCGAATTGGATAGGAATTGTTTATTATAAGCTTCTACAACCTAGTCAAACCATAGATTCTATTCGCTTCTGTCCACAATTAACGAGACTTAAGCAAGCATTTCAATTAAAATGGCAAAAATTAAACAACAAAAAACTTACATATCTTTGATGAATCGGCAGGAAGGAAAGAAGGAAGTTTTGATGCATCCACTATATAGGCTGGATCTTGTACCTTCAGATTATCATTTGTTTCGATTTCTGCAGAAGTATCTTAATGGTGTAAATTTAAATTCCATGGGGGCCTGCAAAACAAACTTGGATCAGTTCTTAGCTTATAAAATCAAAAGGGAAAAGGTAATCGAGAAGCGGCACATATTTTTTATGACAAGGTTTGTTTCAAGTAAAAGCCAAAAGTCTTTTTCTTTGCCAGAATACCTAATATTTCTGATGTATTCTGCTTTCAAATGCTGGCAAAAACAAACTAAAGCGGTTAACTTCAAATTTTCCTTTTTTTACTTATTTTAATAAAAAATTGCATAAAAGCCACAAACTTATCCAACAGCCTTCGTTTTTAAATAATCAACTTTTTATTAATATAAATGCATGCAACAATGGATAAAAATGTAAAGCGTAAAGCGTTAACGACATCATATAAAATATAACCACATAATATTTATGGCTTGCTGTCTATAAATTACAATATTATTTAATTAACAAAAGTTAAAAACTTAACCAAAGGGCATTTATTTAAAATTATCCATAATTCGCCATTAATAATTTTATTTATGAATTCTAAAGAGGAAGCCATGTTTAATTGTCAACAATTCCGAAGGGACAACAAGCGAACCAATAAACATTAAAAATATGAGCAGGAAATGTCAACCAATGGGTTAACAGAAATATTCAAACACATATTAATTAAGCTGATTGAGTTTAATGCGTTGAATGTTGTATGCTCTTTGGAAGGTAAAATTAATTTTACTGGGCATTAAAAATTAAAAGAAAATTGTGAAAATTAGTGATAGCTGAATTAACAAAAAAGCATTTCTGATTCAAAACCAATAACTTTTGACCATTAAGTAAGATTGGGCTAAATTTTAAGGTCTTCTAGTACAGTTTGGTTCCATTACAGCTCGATTTTCACAAGAATTTCAAGCTAGACCACTTAAAATTTTATGTAAATAAAATGTATTTATATGTATTAAACTATTTTACGTCAACTATACTAGGTGGGCTGAAAAGTTCGTAGGCTGACCCAAAGATGACGTTACTAGAATTAAATCCATATGAGTTTCAGTTAGTACAATCTTTCAAAAGATTCGTGAATAAATTTCGCAGCTGTCGGACTATTGGTTCGTGAGCTACTTTTGTTAATGTGAAAAACATGGAAAAAATGTTGGTTTGTTTATTAAACATTGCTTTTTGGGGGAAAAAAATACTGTTGAAGCTTAGGTTTGGCGTGATAAACATTATTCGGAATCTGCACCAGCAAAATATACGGTTGAGAAATGGTATTCCAAATATACGTAGCGAAATGAGTACCGAAGACGATGCACGCAGTGGACGCCCAAAAGAGGCTGTTACGGACGAAAACATCAAAAAAGTCAAGAAAATAATTTTGGGTGATCGTAAAGTGAAGTTGTTCGAGGTAGCTGAGACTCTAAAGATATCAAAGGAACGTTTTGGACACAACATGCATGAATTTTTGGATATGTGAAAGCTTTGTGCAAAATGGGTGCCCCGCGAGCTCACTGTCGATCAAAAGCAACAACGAGCTGATGATTCGGAGCAATGTTTAGCGATCTTCAACCATAATAAAAACGAATTTTTCCGTCGATATATCTCAATGGATGAAACATGGCTACATCACTACACTTCAGAGTCCAAGCGACATTCCGCCGAGTGGATTGCAGCACGCGATGAACCGACTCCGAGGCGTGGAAAGTCGCAACAGTTTGTTGGCAAGGTCATGGCATCGGTATTTTGGGATGCACACGGTATAATTTTCATCGATTACCTCGAAAAGGGTAAGACCATAAACAGCGACTATTATATAGCGTTATTGGAGCGTATGAAGGGCGAAATTGCTATAAAACGACCCCATTTAAAGAAGAAAAAAGTGCTGTTTCATTAAGACAATGCACCGTGTCACAAATCAATGAAAACGATGCAAAATTGAATGAATTTTGCTTCGAACTGCTTCCGCATCTACCGTATTCTCCAGATCTGTCCCCCAGCGACTTTTTCCTGTTCTCAGACCTCAAGTGAATGATCGCTGGAAAGAGATTTAGCTCAAATGAAGAGATGATCGCCGAAATGATGGCCCATTTTGAGGTTAGTGAGAAATCGTATTAAAACAGTGGTATCGAATAGTTGGAAGATCGCTATAATCAGTGTATAGCTCCCGAAGGCAACTACCTTAAATAAAAAAATCTGATTTTGGCAAACAAAAAAATGTTTTTTTATATGTTTATGTGGGAAGCTAAAAATTTCTTACACTGAAGTTTTAAATTAAAAAACAAAAATGGGGTACGGCAAGGGGATCCTCTTTTTGTTGTTCCTGAAGTCTTCTGTCTATGCTTTTCAAAGAAATTATATAATTTTTTCTAAAACCAAATATTTTTTAAGCAAAAATTATATAGGAGGCAAAAATGATCCATATTAGCTAATTTCATTACGTCACGATTTTTCTTCATTTACTCTAAGCTTCATACAAAAATTCGTTCTAAAAACAATTAAAAATTTAATAGCAAAGTAATTAAAAATAAACGTTTGTGGGAAGGTATTTTTTATGTGTATTTTATTTTATGTTTTTATGTGGCGTCGCTGAATTCCAATTCAAATTGAAAAAAAGTTCTCTCACGTCTGAAATAGTCTCCAACATAACTTGTTTTATGGTTACGTTTAGAGTTTAGGAAGAAACCACGATCTTCTGGTAACGAACTCGAGTTCAGGAATGAATGGAAAACTCGCAAAATAAAATAAATTTGAAATAACGTGGGCTACACAAAAGCAGGCAGTTTCCAGTACCTTATCCTTTGTTCCCTATATTTTTAATATATAATATATGGTATAACTTCAACCATATTTTCAATTAAAGCACGCCACAAAATAAAAATATGCATTTTTATATAACTTTAAATTCAAGTGTCCTTACAAAATATTTGTCCGATTTTCATATATATTTCCAAATAAATTCAGCATACTCTATTATACACATATATTAGATAAAAAGGAAAAATTATTAACCAAGTGTCAATGGCATAAAAACTTTTCTTCTGACCCTATTTGTTTTCCGCATGATTTATAGCACTTAATTCAATGTAGTATTTTTTATTTTTTGGCTATTTATTTATATATACATATATTTATTTCGTTTTTATACATTCAAAATAAATTGTAGATAAATAAATAAAATTAACAGAGTTCAAAAAATAACTTCCAGTTCCTGCACAAGAGCTTTAACAAATGCGATTTGCATAAAATTAAATTAACGGATATGTAACGCATGACAGCAATCGAATTTAACCACACACACACATGGTCACACACACACACACAAAGTGTTTCCGCTGTTCAACACTGGAATTTATTATCGACTTTATGAACAAGCAAATACTTAGCATTTTGCTCAAAAGTCCAGCCGACAAACTACTACAACGTCAAGGACCCACCGAAAGGCATCAAGTTCTGCTTGGAGTTGGATGGCAGGAGCGGGCCGGGGAGTGTGCCATAAAATCGAATCGTAGCACTCAAGCAATACTTGCTTTAAACTAAAGTCCGCTTGACTAAGCGCGTTTCAAAATAAACCCACTACGGGCGTTAAGGCCGTAGAAGAAGCTGGAGACTTGTGCTGCGGCTGCTTGAGCACCGGCAGCACATTGACTCTAGTTCGTTTGGAAAAGTTGAGCCGGCGGCAGCAACAGCTCAGCCACCCCCACTTGGTGAGCACTTATTTAAAGTTGTGCTGGTCAGTCATGTGCATGGAAGCGTATTGGCTGGGAAGGAAGCTTCGTTTTTTGGGTCTAAAGCAGTTGTGGCTGTGCGAACAGTTGTTAGCGGACGGTGTCAGGGCCAGGCTACAAAAATGGGTTAAAGAATTTCATTTCTTAATTTTGTTTTCGTCTAATACTAATTTGATTTTGCTGTTCTGTAGAGTGTAAGCAGGATTTGAGAGCAGCACCCTGGATGCAGGCAAGCTTATTGACCCGTGTCAACTGAGCTTTTACTTTTCTTCTTATTTTGAAACAAGAAATTTGCATACTAGTTCTTGGGCAAAGGGGGGCCAATGAAGTTAGCTGTGTTGTTGGGGTTCGGATATGTTGGTTGGTTGGGTCACTTGCATTCCGGCCAATAACTTGGTTTATCTCTACAGTTGTTCGAGCTGCTCCACTTCGGGGGGTCTATATGCAATGTTAGTGTTATTAGCCAGGGCGCCCTTGTCAGCCAGTTTGTCGTACATAATGAAAGACATGGCTTACACACATGTTCCAATGAGTGCGCCCTTCTGTGTTTTTGTTGTCAACGCACTCATATAGATACACACGCACACTACTGCAGTACATGCATATAGGGTGCACGTAACATAAAGTATCTATAGAATTTGTGTGTCCACAGTTGTAGTTCTTTTATAGTTATTTTTTTTTTTTTTTTTTTCTCTGACATAGTTTTGTGTCGCATAGAAATGGTTCGTAATTGAAAAATGCGCATTTCGCAGTTTGCTTATTGACTTTTATTGGACAGTTGGCCATGAGTTTGACATTCGGCAAGCCAAGTCTTAAGTCATTTTGTATTGGATGCAAACGAAAAGATGGCAAAAATATACAAACAAATGCAAAATATGTAAATTTTACTATTCAATGGAATGGGACAGGGATATAATGTTTTTACTTTTTGAATAAAATGCTTAATATTAAAACAATCCAATATTAAGCTGCTTCAAGCGTAAAGGAGTCAGGATAGGAGAGATACAGATGCGACTCAGACTGTATCAGCGTGTTGCAAGATATTCTCTGAATTGGGAAGAATTTCCTAAGAATACTGATACTTTTTATGGCAGCTTACAGACTACGCAAACAGTTAAGATAGATGGGCATAGAGTATTCACAAAGTTACAGGTTATGTGAGATTGAGAAGGAATGTAAGTTCAAGTCATTACATCATGCAGTCAATAAAGTTATGTGATGCCGTGTTCCCATTTCAGAGGACATACTCAAACAAATATTAAAGCTAAGCTGAATTCTACTCTACGGGATTTTTCTTCTTCGGTTACAATAGAAAACATTTTTGTGACAGAGTTTAAACGTAACTACTCCAGTACTGGTAACGAAAAGTTCAAAATGGTACTAGAAAAATTTGAGGAATAATTTGAGATGTGCGCAAGATGTAGGTGCTTCCGTGCTTTCTGAAAATGGAACAAAAACTGCAGCCAACGCACTTGCATGGCTATAACGCTCTTGTCAGAAATAGGACATTCCCCTAGATAAGAAACATGTGAAATAATCAAATTTGTTTAGGAAATTGAACTTACTCTATTAGACAAAGTAAGCCATATTTCGGCTGATTATATCTTTTGGTTCTATTTTGATATTGCACTAACTACCTTGATCTTAAGGTTAGCCCAAAACCTTGAGTGTCTTTATCCCTTTCAATTACATTACTCTTTAATTTTTTAATAATCCATACTTTTTAAACTGTTGTAATGTTGAATATTTAACAGCCTCAGCCGCAATATTAAA
The DNA here is from genome assembly GCA_037043745.1 of Chymomyza amoena. NCBI lineage: Eukaryota > Metazoa > Arthropoda > Insecta > Diptera > Drosophilidae > Chymomyza > Chymomyza amoena. Next base: position 28,286 of record JBAMAX010000788.1, read on the forward strand.
GTCCAAAAATTTAAATTTTTATGCATTTGTCAAATGTTACTAATATTTTTTAAAATTCATCGAAAAAAAGACAATTAACTGCAATTTATTTTGCAATATAAAATATTATTTCCCAAGTATTTCATGTATTTGTTTATTGGCGCTAAAACAAAAGCTGTTGTTACTGCTGGCGCCATCTAGCGGGAATTGCGCAATACACGGGCGGCACTTTTTGCTTACAAAGCTGGATACTACAGAGCAAAAACTCGACACTAAAAATTTTCCAAATTTTGTTATATTGATTTTCTTTCGTCTCGATCCATTTTTGATGGTGATTGCTGTCCTAAAGCGTACTTAAAGATATGTTATTACCTTTATGAAATATTTAAATTTATTGATTTTTCTTCGTCTCGATCCATTTTTGATGGTGATTGCTGTCCTAAAGCGTACTTAAAGATATGTTATTACCTTTATGAAATATTTAATAATAACGATATGAAGTTGGCAGGGGAAGCCGGGTTTGACAAGCTATTCAAGATTCGACCGGTGCTGGACAAAATCCGTAATCAATTACTGCTCGTACCTAAGGAAGAACATTTGGGGGTTGACGAGCAAATTATTCCCACGAAGTGCCGTCACCACTTAAAACAATATAATCCGGCAAAACCTCACAAATGGGGCTTCAAAAATTTTGTCTTGAGTGGAGTATCAGGTTTTAGCTACGACTTTGATATTTTTGCGGGAGCCCAAAGTGATACATATCCGGAGGGAGCGCCTAATTTGAGAGTAAGCGGAAATGTTGTATCTAGGCTATCGGCAACCGTACCAAAAGGAAAAAACTACAAATTATTTTTCGACAATTGGTTCAATAGTCCAAATCTTGAAGTCTACCTTATGAAAAATGGTATATTAGCTTTAGGTACGGTAAGAATCAATCGAGTACCCAATTCAAAGATGCCAACTGAAAAAGCGTTGAAAAGCCAAGGACGTGGAAGCACGTCGAAAAAGTAGCTATTATCGATGGAGTTCAGCTTGGCCTCGTCTCTTGGTTTGACAATAAAGTAGTCAACATTCTTTCTAGTTACGTGGGAAGCAATCCTGTTACAACAAAAAAACGATTCAGTAAGAAAGACAAAAAGTATGTAGAAATCAATTCTCCTAAGGCAGTTGATGTTTACAATAATTATATGGGTGGCGTTGACTTACTGGATTCTTTACTTGGACTTTATAGAATTCAATTGCGCTCAAGAAAATGGTATAAGAAAATATTTTTTCACATGATTGATATGTGCGTAGTGAATTCATGGATTCTATGGCGTCGTAAGTCAGATCAGTATATGCCACTCTTCGATTTCAAGCTTTTAATAGCTGAGCAAAAGTAAAGAAGCGCGGACGACCTGCGATGACTCCAACTTCATCCCCGTGTACAAGTAGGGAAGGTACTCCTACTACCAGCAAAAGACGAAAGCACCAGGAAATTCCATTGAATTCTGTTCGGGAGGACCATATTGGGCATTTTCCCACCTGGAAAAAGCAAAGGCAACTCTGCAAAAACGATTGTTCTTTCCGCTCATACACCTTTTGTGAGAAATGCAATGTATTTCTATGCTACAACGACAAAAGAAACTGTTTCACCAACTTTCACATGAAGTAATGCATACATGCATACAGAGCCATATATGGCAAACTCTGGAATCAGCTGAATGCATACAAAGCCATATATGGCCCCATTTCCCCCACCCCAAACTATGCCCCCCCAACAAAAAAAAAAGTCCAAATATATATTATTTTGGCCTAAATAAATACATAATTACATTCAAAAAATTTTTTCCTTTATTATTTCTATGCTCATGCAGTAGAGGGTTAAGTAAATCAAATTTGTGGATTATCTGAAAAATCGTAATTTTATAGATATATAGAAAATGTTGGCTGGTGGGAGTAACTCTGTAAACTTTTCTTCTAAGATAACTTTAATACACCACCTACGTGTTGAGTAAAAGCTGGGAGAAGAAACCTTAGATGCTTTGCCCGGGGCTCTTAAATATTTTCAGGTTAAACAAAATTTAAAATGTAATAATATTCAGTGTTAAGTCCAAAACTAGCTTATAAGTGGCCCACTGAACAAAATGATCGCATCATCTGGCCTAGAAATTGGGCCATTATTGGATACTATGGTCTCAAAATCAAGATTATTAGCACAGAGTTATTCAATGCAGATCCATAAACTTAACTTTCATGTAGCTTCTTAAAATGTAAGAGGAAACTGAAAAAAGTATGGGAATGTTCATTTTGGCGTGACGTTATTTTTGTGCGATAGCTCTGTTTTTGCGGTAGCAATGAAGTATTACTGTATATTTGCACCTTCTTACAATTTCCAAAACCTTCAGAATTACTCACAGAGACCAACACCGAATATATAAAGAACTTCGTTAAACTCACCTCTAGACTTAAAATAAACAACTAATGTATATGGTAAAAAATTATATAATAAGAATACAATGTAAATAGTAAATTTTTAAACAAGCCTGAAGGCCTTCGTACCTCTGGCTTCAAATACTTTATATTTTAGAATTAAATTCTAATTTATAAATATATAAATAAAAAATGGCGGACGTAAAGTCGGGCGCGGACGACTTTAGGATACCCTGTACCACTAGCTTGTAATAAGGTCCGATTTCTTTACAAAAAACCAAAAACAGAAGAAGAAGTAAGCAAAAATTCTTTTTTGACCGATAGTTCCTATGGGAGCTATATGATATAGTCAACCGATTTCAATAAAATTTGACACAGTGCTTAAATACCTTAAAACAGATATGAATGCCAAATTTATTTCAAATATCTTTACAAACAAACAAAACACATCGAATTTTGTATAAAAACGTGTTTTTGGACCGATTGGTCCTATGGGAGCTATATGATCTAGTCAAACGATTTAGATTAAATTTGGTACAGTGCTTAGGAACTATAAAATACTCACGAATGTCAAATTTGGTCCTAATATATTAACAAACAAACGAAACACAACAAATTTTGTTAAAAAATCGATTTTTTGGAAGATCGGACCTATGGGAGCTATATGATATAGTCAACCGATTTTGTTCAAATTTGGCACATTGCTTAAGTGGCTTAAAAAATTTCCAAACGCCAAATCTGGTTAGGATATCTTTATTAAAAAACGAAATATAGCGAATTTTTCTTTAAAAAGTTATTTTGGCCGATCGGTCCTATGGGAGCTATATGATATAGTCAACCGATTTCGATCAAATTTGGTACAGTGATTGGGAACTATAAAAAACTTTCGAATACCAACTTTCGTTACGATATCTTTATAAACAAACGAATTATTCATCTAAAACGCTTTTTTTTGTCGAGGTCGTCTCAAACACCCCCATGGGAGCTATATAATTTATCCCCGATATCAAAAAAATAAAATAAACTTGCCTCCTATGGAATAATATGGGATCTAATGTGAAAGTTTGGTAACTCTAGCTCTTACCATCTCTGAGATCTAGGCGTTCACACGGACAGACGGACGGACGGACAGACGGACAGACGGACAGACGGACATGGGTATATCGACTTCTCTATTCACCCTGATCATATTTTAGGTAACTTTGGGGTGTCTCGGACGTCTCCTTCATATGTTACATACATTTTCGGCTTGCACAAACTTAATATACCCTTGGTACCATACGGTACAGGGTATAAAAATATATGATAAAATTGTTTCGAATCAATCAAAAGATACAAGCCAAGCTACAACAAAGTGAATTTTGGCTCATAAATTTAAAAAAATTGGTCAAGACCTTTAGTATAAACTTATATTTACTATGATTTGAATTAGTGTCATTATTTGTTATCATATTTTTGTATAAAAATATTATTTACCTTTTGGTATCCAAAGCGAAGAATTGGAAAATCCGTAAATTGTGAATATAGACTGTTATCCTTGTTTAATCTCAGAAATTCACCATACTGTAGGTAAAGGAGAGGAATATTGTCAATATAAAAATATTTTTTAGGTCATAATTAATCTACAACTTGCAGAATATAATTGAAATTTAATCCATTGCCATGTGCACTAAGCCAACAATATACTAAAAATTATTTAATTTACTTTTTTTTATTAGTATTTAAAACTCATATTAAAGATTTGAAAATAGCAAATTATAAAATATTAACTAAGCCCAAAATTCATCTGCATTTGCATACGTTAGACAAGTTACTATAAGTAGCTTACCTTATTTATCTTGTCCAATAATCCATTAAGAGAAAAACAAAAGCTGAAATTCATGTCATTTGACATAATAAAGATAAGAAATTATACCTGCATTGGTAAACTAATATCTTTTGTGAAAATGCAAATGAAAAGCTCCTAAGTATTTTTGGATACATTTGGTAATTATAAGATTCAAAATGGCGAGCAGGTGTCAAAAGAGCAACACAAAGCTCTTTAGTTGCTTAAACTATGCAACTTTTAAAGATTTAAGTACTTTAGCATATAAAATTAACAATAAAAAGTATAAATACTTTACATAGCAATCTATTTAAAAATGAAATATTGCTTAAAAGTGTAATTGCTTTGAAATTAAATTTTTGATAGACATCAAATACTTGTCAAATTTGGAATAAAAGACCCTAGGGCAAAATTGCATCTTAAACATGAAACTATAAAATGTTGTTTAATTAAATAAATGCTTTAAGGACAACACTTGTATTGAAATATAAGCAAAAACCTAATAAAGCATCTAAGATATGTACTTATATTTAAAAGTAAAAAGTTGATATTAATTTAAGTAATGTGTTATAATAAAATAGGCAATAAATATTCGCATTGCAACTATACTCAAATTTAGCTCGGCAATGCATAAATATGAAAGATGGCATATGTTAAAATTGGTTGCAGACGACTTTTATATACCCTGTACTGTATTTATCTGGTTTATTGCGATATCTTTATAAACAAACAAAATACAACAAATTATTGCGTCTATAATATATATATAACATAATATATTAAACTTTTAGTTTGAGTAGTTTGATAGTTGGAGTTCGCTTAATGGACATCTTTGTCTCGAAAGATAGATGTTCAAAAGCCTTTTCAAATTGGATATAATAGTATAACTATTATATATAGTCAAAGGTCCCAGTAGCTTGAGCTCGTTAAATCTGTATTAAGTTTAGTATTAAATACTAGATTTTATTTGTTAAAATAAAATAAAATAAAATAAAATAAAATAAAATAAAATAAAATAAAATAAAATAAAATAAAATAAAATAAAATAAATATTATAAAGTGTTTTAGTAATATATTTTGTTTAAATAAATAAATACAATTGCTTTCAAAATTTGAAGCATGGAACTTAAAATTATGAAAAAGATAGTAAAATTTACGTATACGCAATATGGCTTTATAAAGGTAGCGAAGGTGGACGTGGAAAGTTCTGTAAATAAATGAAATAAATTCTGTAAAAAATAAACTTTTTGCTATCAAGACAATATATTTTCAGCTCTGCTAAAGCACTTAATCTCAACTTTATTCTTAAAACTTTTTAACTGAGCCTATTATGGATACGAATAGAGCAAAGTATTTTATAATTGCATACATACTCAAAATGTTTTGTTTTGAAAATTAGTTGACATAATTTGATCTAATTAGAGTACCTCGACATTAACTTTTTTACCTATTAGTCTTGAAAAATTAAAAATTTGATTTCAAATTTTTCGCTCATGTAACTTTATAATTATAGAAACACTAAAATCTGAAATGCAATATCTTGCCGGATCACCACTTCGAATTTCGAGAGGGACACGGCACAGATTGGTGAAGCACATCATGCATGCTTTGGACAATCTGGATTTCTCCAACGCTGTCTTCATAGACATGCAGCAAGCGTTCAATAGGGTGTTGCAAGATGGTCATATACTCCACTTAAAATATAAGAGCAGGGGACCGCTGCTCTTTTCTTTGTATGTATATTTCTGATCTACCCAGCCTACCTCTGAACAAATGAAAGCTCCCTCTAAGGCTAATATAGAGACATATGCAGATAACATCAGAATCATCTATAATTCCAAATGTAGCTTAGAGGCAAGTTATGGTCTACAATCGTATCTTGATACTCTCGCTCCTTTGTGCAAACGGTGGAATTCGGAAAGTTAACCCACTAAAAACAATACACCCTTGCTTCACACTCAAAAGATTGACGACACCCCTTCAATCCAGCTAGAGGGAGTTATCCTGGGACAACCGTCACAAGCTAAATAGCTAGGCAACACTGTGGACAAGCGCCTTACCTTTGGACCACACATCAATGAGACGGTTAAAAAATATCGTCGCAGACTGCTACATCTGCTGGGCTCAACAATAAGAGGGGCACCTTGCTGCTGAGATGTAAAAGAGCTGTTTATGTGCACTGTATTCTTCCGATATGGCTTTATGGAGTGCAGATTTGGGGGATTGCTGCCTAATCGAACTATAAACTATTCCAGAATCGAGTATTACGACAGATAACCAACTGTTCCTGGTATGTACGTGGTTCCACACTCCATAGACACCTCAATATGCATATAGTTGAATAGCAGACTGGTAGGCACACTAGATACATCTATAGATTGCAATGACACCATAGTCTGCTCGCAAAAGGACTGCTCCCTGCCCGCCCTTTAAGGAGCTTTAACGGCAAGGTTTGGCGAAGACGTTGAGTCAGTAAGACTACCATTAATTAAAATCCTCATACGGCGTAATGGGGTTTGGCTGATATTTATTTACCATCCATGTGTTATTATGGTACAAAATTGATTTACAGATTCCTCACTTATTAAAATAAAAAAATATTTTATCTATCATGAAAAAAACTGGAGCTATCTTTATTCGTTTGGGAGATATGACTTATCAAAAAAAATCTAAATAATCGCAATTTTGCAATAAATTTCGACGTGGTTACTATTGGCTAGTACCTACAAAATATGAAAAAATCATACGAATTGGAAAGGTGGACGTTATATATTGAAATACCTCTTAATGAACTTTCTCATCTTGTATTTATCATGAAAATAGCAAATTTTCTTTAAAAAACTAAGTTCAGCTCTTCAGTTGCTGTCGATTGTAACTTACTTAAATCGTCTGCCTTTAAATTGATTTTAAAATACGCATACCATTAAGTTAAATTTATTCTCAAAAAGTCTCTCAATATATATTTAAGCAAAACCTCAATTTCAAAGTACTCATGTTGCTAGTAAAGTCAAGTTATCAACAATTTCGTAGCCAAGAAAATTTGCTGACACCTTCATCAAATGCAAATAAGTTTATGCATATCCTGTGTAACTGTCTGTTTCACTCTAACTTTAGCAAAGCTTGCCACTCTCTGACTTCGTCTGTCGTGCTGTCCCCGTCTTACACCTCGTGTATGTTTATTCAGCTTCATGTGTCGACAAGGCTGTCAATATTATACTACAAATTGATTTTCTATGTAAATTTGTTCTGTGTCTGCGTTTTGGTCAGTTTGTGTTGGTGTTGCCAAATTTGCAACAATTTTCTGTACGACAAAGAGAAAAGACAGAAATAAATTTAGGCCAATTTGTAGTGTCAACCTGAAAGGCATCCGAACAGATACTCACAATTAGGTTTTGCATTAAATTTCAATTTATTTTACTGCTGCATTGGGGCATTTTATTTTATTGCTCTTGTTTTTTGATCAATTTGTAATTGGGAAACTGCCTGCAATTATGAGTAACAATGCAACAAGGACAAGAAGGACAATTATAGAAGTGTATCAGAGATATCCATGTAGCAGTATGAATCATTTAGATACGGAGTACATTAGGTTAACGATAAAGAATCTATAAAGTCTGGGAGTCAAAACTACATATAATGACCGAGCTAACTCAATAATATGGGGAACGGGAAGGTTAGAAAACTTAAATTAAAGTCTATAGGATAAGCGAGCAAGTCTATCCGCTACCATCCCAATATTAGCCTGTTTGTGTAAGCTGGACATTAAATTAACCAGGGTACTTTTGAAATCATTTTTAATATTGAGCTTTGTGATATTTTGAGTTTTTTAAGATGGCATTTAGCTACATCTGGCCAGACTAGTGCGCCATATGTTATTACGGCTTGAAAAATACCCTTATATGAATAATTTATTTTCTTTGTTTAACCGGGTCTTTCTCTTAATAAATAAATACAAAAAGCGAATCTGAGTACTTAAACTCTTTTTCGTCTCATTGACGTGATTTTTGTGTAGACACTTTTTATCAAGATTCATACCCAAATATTTAATATTTCAATTCCATTTTACATCAACATTTCCTAGCTTGATGATGTCCTTATGTCGGTATATGCTTTATTATTACCTAGCAATAAATATTGTCTGCGTTTGCTCAGAGCTATCGAGAATTTTACACTTCGAAAAATATTCTACTAATGATTTAAAGCCTAATTGTAAGTTACCTGTTACGTTATTAGGAAAAATTCCTTAACAGAGAATTGGCGTATCATCTGCAAATACTGATGTGGTACAACCTGGTGCAATTGGGAAGTCTGCAGTGAATATCTTGAAGAGAATTGGCAATATCTGCTTTATTGTTTATATTCGCTGATTTTGATGTGCCTATATAGCCAGAGAAACTTAGATTTTTAGGAAAATTATAGATTTTTTTCGTGACTACTGTTGGGAAGTTCAATATGTTCATTTTGAAAATTCGTCCTTCATGCAGCTGAAGCGCATCGAGAGTGCTAAAAAGTGTACGGATATACTGCACTAAGCGAAACAACGTACCGTGATTGATTCCTCCGCTGCAAATAAGATGATTTCGATGATGACGAACGTCCTCGTAAAGGAAGACCCAAAACCTTCGAAAACGCTGAATTTGAGGAATTGCTCATTGAGGATTCGTGCCAAATGCAAGAAGAGCTTGCTTCATCATTAGGAGTTACCCGCCAAGCCATTTCCAAGGGATTGAATGCGTTGGGAATGATTCAAAAGCAAGGAACTTGGGTTCCTTATGATTTAAAGCCACTGGACGTTGAGCGTTGTTTTTTCGCTTGTGAACAACTGTTTCAGCGACAAAGAAGGAAGAATTTTCTTCATGGCTTCGTGAGGGGTGATGAAAAATGCATTCATTACAGCAACCCAAAGAGGAAAAAGTCTTGGGGTTTACCCGGTCACTCTTCCACATCATTGGCTCGGCCGAATATTTATGCTGAGAAGGTTATGCTGTGCATTTGGTGGGGCCAGGTCGGTGTTATTTATTATGAGCAATTGAAATCGAGCGTAACCATCACTGGGAATCGGTATCCAGCTCATTTGTTGCAATTAAGCCGAGCACTGTGCCAAAAACGTCCACAGTGCGGGTAGAAGCACGAAAAAGTGATTCTACTACATGACAATACTCGGCCTAACTTTGCCAATCCTGTTAAAACCTACTTACTACTTACTTACTACAGTAAGTCAAAAATTTTTGTCAAAGTAAGTAAACTGACCCTCAAAAAAAAAAAAAAAATTTTGCGAAAATTTGTTCTAAAATAAAAGAGGAATGGAATGATTGGAAAGGCCGATATTTCCAATAGAATTTTCGCTTGTATGATGCACTCCATGAACATAAATACATGCCTATCACCCCAAGGTCAGAATATGAAAAAAATAATCAAGAAGATGGGGGTAAGGGTTGCACGGTATCAATATACGGTCAACAGACCTATTGAGAAGATAAGTTATAAACGTTTTGCCTTTCTGAGAGAAATTGATGAAGACGCCAAGGAAATGACAGCTCGCAACATGATCAGCTTATTGGACCCGTCCGTTGCTGCTTTGAAGGAGTACATATTGCGCTTATAATGGAAACATGCGTCCAATATACCTATTGAATATTTTTGAAGAGCGGCTCAGGAGCTGCACGTTTTGAGTAGACGGTATGCAAGTTTCGAAGAAGGTCAGTAATAGAATTTTTGCCTTTCGAAGCAGCTGCAGTATAGCTCAATTTTGCATATCTTTTAAGCCGTAACCTATAAAAAAGCCCAGGAAATAGCTGCTTATAAAATAGTGCCACTTTTGCGGCCTGACGGAAATGATTACATATTGGGGTTACGTCAGCGAGTTGCATTTAAAATGTTGCGCTGAATAAAAAAACTTAAACAAAAACTGGTAGAAGAAAAGGAAAAAAGAAAAAGAAAAGCAAAAAAAAGGAGAAGAAAAGAAAAGGAACCAGAAACAAAAGAAGAAGAAGAATCGATGTTTCGGCCAGGACCGTTACTATTCTTATTTTTGACTTTACTTATCTCTAATGATTTTTTTCTATCGGTACACTGCCTACATATTTTCATTACAAAAATAATATATCTGAGCTAAAATATATCTTTTATCACTATCTTCTTCTTGTATCTCTACCTAATTCCTTAATAAAAAAAATCGATTGAGAAAAAACCCTTAAAAAAATATGTCAATTACAATAAAATATGTAACCCCCCAGCCAAAAAACCAATCCAGCGTACTTAGCGTTTTAAAGACTTAGGATATACTTAAGTCGGTGTAATTGATTTTATTTATTTGTACGCAACTTGTTAAATTGTTATATTGAAATTCGATAACTGTTTCAACATTTTTTTTAATTAACTATAAGTTGTCCTTACTCATTCACTTATTGTCACATTTACATTCATTTACTTATATAGAGTGGGCCTTCTGTTGGGTTGGTTGTTAAACACTCATAATTCGAAACATGCTCTACCAAAGTGGATGCATTTTTGAAATATGTCAAGTTCAACACTTCGCAATGAATCGTACAAGAAACGAACAATATGTAGAAGTCGGTAGTACTGTGAAAACAAGAGTGACAATATCGAGATATTAAAATCAACAAATCAGAGAACGGCCTTGAACGAGACTCGTTTTCTGATATATTATATAAAAAATACTTTCTTAATAAACATTTATTCTCATGTCGACATTTACTAAAATTTTATTTTAATTTACAATATTTAAATTATATGAACCAATTTGCAACTAAGCCATAAATATATTTTTCGACTTTTTAATAAAATACTAAACTGATGCACCTCCTGCAATCATCACATAGTATTAAAAATTTGGTTAGGAACGACAAAAATAAGTTATTTTCATTAAAAACTGACTTTTGTAAATATATGTAAGCCAAACAGGGGCGTAGAGGGATAAAATTTCTTTGGGGTCCAAAAAACTTAAGTTTTAACTCTGTTAATAACTAAAAGTTAGCTTTAACAAGAGCTCAAAAATACCTTTCGATTTAAATTTTGTTCACGAGATATTATCGAATATCTGAAATATACTCAAAAAAAATTGTTTTTCGAAAAAATCGCGAAAACTGTTCTTTAGAAAAAAAAGTAATATTATTTTCGTGTTTCTCGTTATAATTTTATACTTATAAAATGTAAATGATTTTATTACTGAGAGTAGTTGATATCACTTTAGAATTTTAAAAATAATTAAAATTGTTAAAAAATTAAAAAAAGTGAAAAAACGTTTTTTTAGTAGATACAGTTAATTAAACAAAGTTCTTAAAATAAAATAAAAACAAAATTCAGCTATCTTTAAATCGATTAATAATCGGAACTACGCAACAAAAGGTTATGTGGCTACTTATCGGTTAATATTATAAATAGCTCTATCACATATGTAAACATCATCCAAATATAAGAGGTTGGCCAAAAACGTGGCCCGCCTCACTTATTTTCGTTAATGTACATAAAGTTAAAATATTTCAAAATATTTTTCGAGTACATAAGCACAATGTTTATTTAATAGAAATCGATAAATATATTTAATTGTGTGTTAAGATGGTATAAAAGTAGGGATATTTTGCTAGTTACTCATAGAGCATTTTCTGGTACTTTAAAAATAAAAATAAATAAGTCCCTGTTAGACCCCTTGGAGGAGGGCCATAGAGGATCTCTATTAATAACTGTTCGAACAGAACAGGGACCTACAGTTTATAGCCGAATCCGAACGGCGGTGTCTTTAATTAATAGAGACTTTCATGGCAAATAGCGTCTTTGAGCTAGCGATGCCAGTGCTAGGCAAATGCACCAGTGCTACTGCGGGGAATCGATCCACCGACCTTCGGTTTTAGAGACGAGTACACTACCACTTACGCCACCGACGGCCACTTTCTGGTACTTTAGAAAAGATTAGAAATGGTTCACTATTATATCCCCCTAGATCCGCCCCTGAACTGGTTTTATAAGCAACTACAATAAATTTGTAACACCCAACATTAGAGAAATCCATAAGCCGAAGGCAGTTCCATTGTTTTGACCAAGGGAGAGGAAAAAGAAAAGGAAAATGCTGCTTTTCCAAATGCTCCCTTTGATTGTAAGTTATTGGAATTTTGAATGAAATGAAAAAAGTACAACTAAATTGAATTTTTTATATATATGTAGTGTGTATGTGTAATCTAAGTTCCCAACATATGCATAAGCTTTAGTGTTTGTGTGTGTGTGTATGTGTTTGGTTATTGTCGGTCGAGATTATTATTGCCATTGCGTAAATAACAATCATTCCGCAAGTTTTGCCGGCTTTGACTCCAGCGTCCCAGTCCCAAATGGCGACTGGCTGTTTGGACTTGGCCTGGCTTGGTTTGGCATTTTTATTAAAAATGTTGTATGCCGCATAAAGCAAAATGCTGGCTAGGCATTGGCCAGGGCAGTTCTAGAAGCAGACCCGGACGGACTGCTAAGCCAAATGCGACAAGTCCAAGTGCGGAGCCTACTGGCTGAGAGCGGCTACTGGCAGAGACATGGCCAAAAACTTTTGGCCTCTAACTTTTAATTATAAATAATTTTCAACATTTTAAATATGTCGTTGGCACGCAAATCTGTTCCATGCAACGTTCTGAGTCATGTTGGTTATAGCCCCTCCTGCCGCCGCCCCAAAAAAGTATGACAACGAGAGGCAGATAGATTCCGAGATGCAGAGACCATTAGAAAAACTGCCGTTTGTGCAACGTTATGGCTGCCAAATGCAGTTTTTTATGACTACGAAACTGCTCAAAATCTTTTCTCTTCTTTTTTTTTTTTTTTGGTATGTATTATTTATTTTTTTTTGTTCCTGTTTGGGTTTTTTGTCGGGTTCATGCATGTGAAACTGCGGTTAAAAGTGCGGAAATACATTGAAATGACAATAAAACTAAAACTTGCTGAAGCTAGCTACGCTTTATCTATGCCCTTTTTTTGGCGTTTCGGTTTTAAAGTTTCAGGATCGCATTTGGAGCATGTGCATCGGGCAGAAATTGTATTTTGGTTTGTATGATTTTTTCATGTTTTACTTAAATGGGCTGCTAATAGTTGTTTGTGGGTGTTACTTTTTGTTTTGAAATTTATTTAATTTGTGGTACATTTAGAAAGTGTTCTAAGCGTTAAAATTTGTAAAAGTCATCTATATTTTTAGCTAAAAATTGTTGAAGCTTTGAGAGGTATTTCTACAAAAAATAGCAGATATACTCAAAAATTAAACATAAAATTTTTAAATTTCCCAAATGCAGCTTATAACTTGTGACGTCAGCGAAAGCATAGCCGCACCTGATATGGAAAATATTCAATTGGACGGTATTTAAGTTTCAAAGTTAGTTTTGAGCTCCCACTAAATACTTGGTGGAATCGCGAACATTTTAAAACTATAATTTGGTACTTTTACACTTTTAATCGTATCCTTTAAACTAGATTGTATTAATCAAACTGGAGTTACAATAGATAAATTTCAATGTAAAATCATATGAAACATAAAGAAGCGCATACATGCAAAGTTGATTATAAATGAAGAAAAGAGGTAAAAACCTATTAGGACAACATAGTAGGTAGTAGTAACCTACAGTATAAGTCAAAGAAGGGAGCAGGAGCTTTTAAATTAAATAGAAGGCACCTACGTGGTGGCCTTACTAATAAGGCCAAGCTAGGCCCATTTGCTACTGAACCATGCAGATATTGCAGTCAAGAGGATGAAGCCATAGAAACCAGCGCTAAGTAGATGCAGATCAAAGTTTTTAAACAGCTACACATTGGAAGAAGAGGAATTTCCAACTTTATCGAAGGATATTGTTGTCTTTACCAAAAAATAAGCAGCACCTAAGCTGTATAAGGGTACATAAAAGATTGACATGCTGGTCGTATTGCAGAAAGAAGCAAATCATCAACAAAATTGATCAAATTTATAAACACTTAAAATTTTTGACTTAATGCATTCCAGTTTTATATTGATTATTTTTGAGATTGATCCACCCGTAAGAAAAGTATCTTAGTATTTTGAAGTTCTTTCAAAAGCTGTTGATGTTTCAAAGGTGGCTTGGAACATTTTTCTTAGTCTAAACCCGAGTTATCACACATTTACTTGACAGCCGAGGTCTTCAAAAGCTCAGATACTTGGTGTGTTTCTTATGAAGTGAGGACCGTCACACAACAGCTCTTGGATGGTTTCTATCTCTCCCTCAGCCCCGCAGCTAAGACAGAAATGGTTGCGTGGAGTATGTTAATATAGTAGTATTTTATACTATAGTCATAACCTCCCTGAGGTCGGTGGCAGCGAGAATCGCAGCGACACTCCGGGCACTGAATCTTCTTATGCCATCTACATTTGGTCACAGCAGTATCCAAACTGAGTTATGCATACTTTCTGGAACTGGGGATAGTAACTACTGCTGTACGGCTTACGGTATTGGAAGCTTAAAACTTTCTTTATTCAAAGCGAGCTGACGATATACATATACTGATGGTTCGAAGACGGAAGAAGGCACAGGAGCTGCCGTCTTCTATGAAGAGCTTCCCGCCATTCCGATTGGTGTTTTCCATCCCGGGATTTGTGCAATCTGGCAAGCGGTAAGACTTATCAATAACCTGGATAAAAGTTCAAGGAACGGTTTAATTCTTGTCGACAGCCAGGCAGTATTTAACGCTCCGACGCACAGTGGCACGGCAGCTGCAAAAGCGTTGCAAAAATCAAGATTTTGATGTTGACATTTTATAAAATCAATACATGTATCTGATTTAGAATTTTCCAAGGATCGTGAATATATGAGCTTCCCTTCATTTCGGCAGATTGGTTTAGTTTCTATAGCCGCTGAGATTTGTGCAAATCTGGCATCTATACTGATGGTTTGGAAGACGGAAGAATGTTTAACAGTGCAGTCCCTTGACAATTAGATCTAGATACCTTCTAGAAGAGCATTTTACCATTCATTCCGATTGGTACAAGCTTTGTGAAACTAGCCCGAGATTTTATGGGCATATTTTCCTGAGTCCATCTGAAATAGCATAGTCATGTTTTGACTTTACAAGAACACATGTTACGGTGAAGATATTGCAAACAGGATTCGCTGGCGTCTTCTCTGAAGTATAGCGATTCCTTTGCAAAACTTCCGATTGTGTGAGTTTTTCAAAAGCTCCGAGAGTTTGGGCGAATTCGTTTCGGCAAGCAGGTAAGAACTTAATGTTGAGGAAACAACCCTAGAGAAGCTTCATAGGTTACAAGGAAAGCTTAATCTAACTTTCTTAATAGAAAACGAGCTGACTATCTATACTGATGGTTTGAAGACGGAAGAATTCACAGGAGCTGACGTCTTCTCTGAAGAGCTTCCCTTCATTCCGATTGGTTTTTTCAGCCTGAGATTTGTGCAATCTGGCATCTATACTGATGGTTTGAAGACGGAAGAATGTACAGGAGCTGACGTCTTCTCTGAAGAGCTTACCTTCATTCCGATTGGTGCTTTTCAGCCCGAGATTTGTGCAATCTGGCAAGCGGTAAGACTTATGAACACCCTGGTTCAAGGTTCAAGGAAGCTTACAACTTTCTTAATAGAAAACGAGCTGACTATCTATACTGATGGTTTGAAGACGGAAGAATGCACAGGAGCTGACGTCTTCTCTGAAGAGCTTCCCTTCTTTCCGATTGGTATTTTTCAGCCCTAGAATTGTGCAATCTGGCATCTATACTGATGGTTTGAAGACGGAAGAAGGCAAGCGGTAAGACTTATAAACACCCTAGTTCAAGGTTCAAGGAACGTTTTAATTCTTGTCGACAGCCAGGCAGCAATTAAGGCTCTGACGTCGCATACAGCTAAAATTAAACTTGTCGCGTGCGTACCACTCAATAACCCTCTCCTGGGCACTCAAGACACTCATCCACTCCCAGTAACGAGGAGGCGGAAGAGTGTGCCAAGGACGGCTCAGCATCGTTTCAGCGAGTCACAGTGTCCAGTTACAGTCATCTTACACTTTACTAGTCCCGCTCTTGCGAGAGTTCGCTTAGCATAACCACGGATAGCAATTGAGACATGTCCGTCTGTTTTTCGTCCGTCCGTTCGTCTATAAAAACTAGCAGATTTCAGAGTCTATAAGAGCTAGAGATACAACACGTTAAAAATAAAGCTAAACGTCTGAATAATTAACACACCACTAGGGGAATTGGATTTCTTTCAACTCGTATTCTGATAATGTGGCTTAAAATTTCTCTCACTTTTATAGTTCTTAACCCCATTTTTTATACACTTGAATTGTTGTTTTAAAATCTTCTAAATAAACTCAATTACTAATACTAGAATCTTTACTTTGCGGAAAGTTAAGTGCATACAATATTTTATTGGTTAAACTAAAAAATCTATCCGCCATATTTACCAACAAATTTATAGCTTTTACTTAATAAAGTTAACCTTCTTCGACATGAGTTGAACAAGTTCATTATGTACATAATATAAATGCATTACTCTTAACTAAAGTTGATGTTCATTGTCAGCATATAAATTACTATAATTATAGATACATGTGATATGTATCTAATGCCAGCAGCAGCTTCGCACTGAATTTAGTTTAGGAAAACTTCGACGAAACCGTATAAGTTAATCTTTAGATGCGCAGAATTAAGACAACAACCATTTGGGCAGACACTTTGCCATACTAACCCAAATAACCAGTTCATTTAGGGTTAGAGATACGATGCTAGACATGAGATACGAGATACAAGCAATAAGATACTGTAATGAGCAACTAGCAGCTGCTTAGTTGTGGCAGCTCAGGATACTCTTGCAACGTAAATCTGCAGCACAGAGCGTAAGTTGTGCTTAATGCATCAAAGTAGTCAACCCTAACCCTCCCTCACCTGTCACCTGATCCGATTTTGCTGTATTTGCAGTCATGTACAGCTGACTCTGCCATATACTATATGTATCTATGTGTAAGTATATAGATACAAAGCTGTAAGCGTGTGTGTTTGTGTGTGTGTTTATATTAAAGTCTGCTTTGCCTTTTGCAGCTGGACATTTGCGTGTTTGGATTGTGTTAACCGCAGTGGCAATGCTCTTAGTAGGGTTGCCAGACCAACAACAAAAACAACAACAGCATTGCCAGGTAGTAAACTCAGCTTTGTATATAGTGATGCATATGTGCGTAGCATGCAACATTCAAGACACAGCCACAACAGATACATGACTTTGCAATTAAGTTATTGTTGCTTGTTGCAAGCACTTAGGATCAAGACGAAATCCAAGCAGTTTGCCGCCCACTTGCTCCTTGTCTTCTCTCCGAGAAGTGCTTTCCGTACTTTGGTTAAGCAAAGAAAAAAGCTTTGATTTGATTTATTGGTTGTTGCACTTGCTTTCTTGCTTCGTTGCTACAGCTGTGCAACATCTTAAATCATGACTGCCCCAGCCCCTGTAACTGATTTTCGGGTTGCTTGTTATTTAACCTCAAATTGTTGCGTATGCATTTAGTTATTAGAAGTGACTCCTCTGCAAGCTGCTCATTGTGGTAGTATTCAGACTGAAGGACTAATAATGACATGCTTTTTGTGGTCTTGGAAAAATGTATTCAAATTGAAATGGATTGTCTTGCAAATTGTTGTCATAGTAGACTTGCGACTGATTCTGGTATTTCTGTGTCAAAATCCTTTGTGCCATCCTTTGGTGCTGCTATTTGGCACTAAATGATTGAAGGATTCATTATAATAGTTTGCTTAAGCATAGCAGCAGGATGCTTTAAGTGAAACTTTAGTTAATTTGAGAATTGTCTATCAGTTTGCTCAGTTGGTATCAAGCAGTTTTCTAGATTTCCAGCTAATATGACTTAGTTCTGAGATATGCATTAATTATACGTCCCAGTGACGTATCTTTATTTTTGTGTAAGCTTTGCAATTTTTTGTGTAGGATCTTTTTTAAGCTAACAAAAATTTTAAGCCCTCAACTTGAAACCAAAATAAAAAAAAGATCTAGTCATATATTGACAGACTAAGCCGATTTCATAAAAATAAAAATTAATTTAAATCATTTGTTTTTGTGATAACAAAGCAGCTTTATGTTTCCAAACAAAAATTTAATAAAACCATATTTAACGATTCTAAAAGGACTCTTTTCAAACATTGAATAAGCCATAAACTAAACGTTCGCACAATACATGTGTTGTCATTCATATTTCAAACTGGTCGGATACCCAATGCCAAAGATGACTTACGATCCCCCAGACTTGCCGAAATCGAGAAAATAAACTACAGTTGCCAGCCATTGCAGTTCACAATTCCAAATCGAAGCCTGTAGCAATTTTCCTTTATCCTTGCCATTCACTTGACTGACGTTTAATTAAGAGTATGATTTTTTTCTCATTTTAATTTTCTTTTCACTTCGTTTTAATAGTCTTAACTCGGAGCTGTTTGCAGTGCAGAATCCAGCACTTGGTATATGTTTGATAAAAAGCTGTGTTAGATTCTCAATATCGGATAGGTGACGTACGACACTTCAAAAATTGAAAACGCAAACAAAGGTTAATCAAACTTGAGACAGTCAGTTTTTTCTCTTTTTTTCTTTTTTCTTTAGCTACACTTCTTTAATTGTTTTTTGCGTGTACATGAATTTCATAAACATTTTATAAATTTTTAAAGATTATTGTTTGTAGCAATTGGGGAAGATATGGAAAAGTAAAGCAAACTTAATGGTCAATTAAGTTTCTTTTAATAGGGTTACATTTGTAGTTTTGTTATATGAGTGAAACTAGAATTACGGTAGAGAATTATTTTAGTATCCATATGAAAAATTCTGAAATTCTTTTAAATACAATACCAAGTCGACACTCTTTAACTATTTCATGATTATGAAGCAGTATAGCCCGCTTAGAGAACGTACATAATTACTAAAAAAGTTCTGTATATGCAAAAAAGCTCGAGAGATTTCATAGAATTGATGTATCCAATAGGGACGAAGAATTCTGCGAGCATTGTTTTACCGATGCTTTTGTTATTACATAGACCTTATAAACAAAGAGCATATTAAGTTTAACATTGTATAGAACACCTGAAGCATCAGATGATCAGGTGACAAATGATATCATATAATCTATGTCTTCTTGTACTGCCTGTTTCCCAAAAACCCAAAAAACAGGAAACATATCGCTCTTTTTCAAGAAGACTCATAATAATGCAGATTTATTCGTTATTAAAAACTGGACACAATTTTTTTAGATATAATAAATATTTTCCGTGTGACGAATTTTTTTTTTTTAACGAATTTTGTTTGTAATAGTAGGGTCGATTTAAGACTTTAAATGCATTTTCTGCACAATTACGTTTTTCGGATTATGGTGTTCTTCTTAAAAGTGAGCGATATTGTTTAATCACATGGTGCGTCTTTTCCTCTAGTTTTTCTCTTACATTCTAATATTTTTATATTGGCGCTCTCTTTAACCACATTTTATAACCAATACATTTAAAATCTCGGCTAGTAGCTTCCTTAAAATCGGATGGTTCCTTGAGGAGCCCATTGTAAACAACCGATTTTGTTCAAATTTGGCACATTGCTTAAGTGGTCTAAAAATTTCCAAACGATAAATCTGGTTACGATATCTTTATTAAAAAACGAAATATAGCGAATTTTTCTTTAAAAAAGTTATTTTGACCGATCGGTCCTATGGGAGCTATATGATATAGTCAAACGATTTCGATCAAATTCGGTACAGTGATTGGGAACTATAAAAAACTTTCGAATACCAAATGTGGTTACGATATCTTCATAAACAAACGAATTATTCATCTAAAACGCTTTTTTTTTGTCGAGGTCGTCTCAAACACCCCCATGGGAGCTATATAATTTATCCCCGATATCAAAAAAATAAAATAAACTTGCCTCCTATGGAATAATATGGGATCTAATGTGAAAGTTTGGTAACTCTAGCTCTTACCATCTCTGAGATCTAGGCGTTCACACGGACGGACGGACAGACGGACAGACGGACATGGGTATATCGACTTCTCTATTCACCCTGATCATATTTTAGGTAACAAAAACGCCCGTATGTAAATATGTTTCTCTTGTAAAAAGTTAAGTCACAGATCTTTCTAGTTGCCGAATCTTTCCAACAAAGTTACTTGTCAATTGGTAGTATTTATAAACAAAAATTAAGAATCCCTAGTGAAATAAGCCGTAGGTAAACTTGTTTGTAAAGAAACTACATTCACCGAAAAAGGTGTGAAGACTTATACTTAAAAATTGCATACACCTGAAAATAGCACAAACCCAGTCTGAAGCAAGTATTCTTTAAGATTTTAAGAGCAAATGGACCAAAATCCAGCGGAAGCACTGGGTCGGTTAAGGTACTTAAAACGCTACTTTGATTCAAGCCGTTATTCGTTAACTGGTTGTTACGGCCAGGAATAGAAGAAGCACCCATGTGGCTTACACCCCTTATACATACGTTCAAACGCTTCAAGAAATTGCGACAATTAGTTTGAAATAAGCAAGATGCCACTTCTTGTATAGACTCATATAGTATACCCTTGACTTAGTGGAAACACGAAATAAAAGCTGTTAATTATGCTATGGCTTTCAAAGCAAATTCTAAATGTTATATGGTTTGTTGGAAACTTAGAATTTAAGCTTATTTTAAAGCTTCAACTTGAGAAAGACACACACCAAAAATTTGAGAGTAAAAAATAAAGAAAAAAAAATTTGTTGGCTTTGCTTTTGGCAGAGAAACTAAAGATTTTTTAAAAGTGATTCTGCCAAACTTTGCAGAATGGATGACCATGCGTTTACACGAGACAAATTAGTAGCTTCTATATCAAAATTAATCATATAGCAATCAAAAGAAAAATAAACAACAACAAAATTACCTACTCAAGTGATATGATTATAATAATATGTAATGGAGCACATTAAGGCCTATAATAAGAACTCAAAAGAAATACTTTAAATGCTTAACGAAGGAATATAGGATCTGGAAACGCAAACTCGAACAAGCAATATCTACACATATTACTTTAAATTGTTGAAATCAGAAAAAAAATACATTAAATAAGTTGAACTTTTTGGCTTCAACTTTCTATAGTACAGGGTGGCTCATCTGATTGTTTTGTTATTAAACTCTCATAATTCGAAAATTACCCACCCAAAGTGTATGTTCTTAGACATATATTAAGTTAAAAACTACTCAATTTTATCCAAGGATTAAAAAAATGGTTTAAGCAATCTAATGGTAATGGTCATTCTTTAAAAAAACATAGTTGAGACCAGTGTCAACGAGGTTCCGGAAACATCGGCGCGCCATCGTTTGCAAAAATTACTGGCTTTTGTCAAAAAAAAAAAATCATTAAAGTTACGATATTAGTGCCAGTCAGTCAAATGGTGCCGTTTAGGCAATACTATTTTTCAAACATAAATGAGTAGTTAAATAGTTTTATTGAAAAATATTAAAAGAAAATTCAATTAACAGAGAAAGGAGCAGATGGTCCACCATCAGTTTTGGTTGAAAGTATTTTTTTATGCCTAAAAGCCTTTTCACACCGGTGCAAATTTGACCTCAAACATCTTTTGTCGAAAATATTACGTATGAATCTGCCGTTCCGAAAATTTCAACATCATACCAACATCTTGTGAAAATGTTCCTATCTTATTATGTCCCCATGAAAATATACTCGATGACAACTCTAAGTTTTTGCCATTCGCTGTGAAATTGTTAACAATATCAACAAAAAGAATGGCTACTGTGAATGCGGAACAAGGCACAAAAGCCTCATATGTCTATTGATCTGGCACACATTTTAAAATGTGCGGCAATATGTAGATAACAAAAACGTACAAAAATGAGCCGACAGTCATTTCAGTCAGAGCTTCTAGTTTGAAGGAAAAAAGTTTAGCCCAATTTTGCAGATTTATTTTGTGTGTGTTGATCCTGTGGCTCCTTTGTGGGAGCAGTGGGGCGTGTACTGTAATTTATTATATTTAAAAAAACACAAAGTCAAATTGTGGCCCATTAAAAGATTAGCATATGGTTTTTTGACTTCTACTCCAGTACCGGCGATGATTCGGCGGTGATTGACTTATGAAAAATGTTAGTCAAAGCTTAATTTGATTATAAAACTAACTAAATAATTATATTAGTCAAGAACTTTTTCTGCTGGTGTCTTTATTTTAATGTATTTCGATCTAATTAAACAAATAGATTATAAACTGTCGAAGGCCCCAGTTGGTAGAGCTCGAAAAATTAGTATTAAGCTTAGTATTTAATACTAGATTTAATTTTGTTAAAAAAAAAATACAAAAAAATAATATAAACTACAAATACATTCAATTTTTAATCTTTGAATTTACTAATATTTTTAAACCAGTGGCTTGTTGAGGTGTAATGGACTATAATAATAGTTGATATTGAAAAAACTCATAAAAATAGTGAAATTTTAATTTTATAAAATTTGTTTAATACACTTTTAAAATGTGCTGATTTTCAGCCTGTCAATATAACAGCCAGATGTAAGATTCTAGAATGTCAGTGCGACAACACCTTTTTCACATCTTTAAGAAATCCCATGCGTTCCTCTTAGATGTGCTCAGTGTAAAAAGCCTATTAGATGTGCCCAGTGTAAACAGACTATAAAATTAGTCGAGAAATTGGGTGTTTTGCAACCTTGCTTTTAAGTATTGGTAACGTTACTTACTTGACAAGTATTAACAAAGTAGGCTTTGCTTTTTCTGCATTCAATTGTGCATAAAAAAAAGAACCATACAGTTCGGTCAACTATTTTAGTGAGTAAAAAATAAAAGTGTATTGCTTAACGAATACGGATTTGAAGAACTATTTAATTTTCACATCATATGAAACCTGAAAATATTGTTAAATTAAATGCTCAAGCGCCAAAATAACATAAGTTTTTAGGTAAGGTTTAGTTGTTGGAAAGTTAAGAGTAATTGTCTGCGTAAATTTCGAATCCGGAGTCAGAATTGGCCCATTGAACTTATACTAAATGATGTAACTGGAGAGACAGACCACAAAAAATTTGTTCACACAGTACATAGCCTCAAAAGTAAGACAAAAAATCAGTTTTCATAACCTCAAATATCTGAAAATCATGACATGATGCGCCTTTTCTGGCACCGGGCTCGGATTTTATGAAACAAGTTACTTTGCAAATGACTCTTAGCTTTCCAAATAGTGAACCCGGTTTTTGTGACATATGTAATTACTGTGTACATAGAAAAAGTGTATATCAACTCATTTTTTAAAAACAGTAACTGCTGGGACATATCATTTATAATTTGCACTGTAGTTTAGTTAATTTCTACAGTATTCACCCGATTGAAACAAATTTTAATGCGGACTGTTTCTTATTGGGGCTTCTTAGTTAATGGGTTTTAAAAATGGAACTTTTCCAGTAGTGCTCCGTCTCAATGCCGTCTTAGCTTGGAAGATATTATTCTTTAAAGTCTATAAGTAAAAATTCCACTACAATTACAGTGACAGTAGAGTTAAGACTTTATATATTATAAACAGGGTGAGCCATTTCTTATGTCAGTTTTGTAACATTGGATAACTGAAACATTTTATAACCGATTGACTTAACTTTAAATGTTGAATGAAGCGTCAATTCAGTACAATTCCAATCAAACGCTTCACACCAAAATAACGCTCCAAAGTAGCTACTTTGTGAGTTGAAAACAGTCTTTTAGTTCTGAACGAAAATATTTTGGCAAGCAGGCATGACTGACGAAGCCCATTTAAAACTCTCTAGTGGGGTCTATAAGCAAAATTGCCGCGTTTCGGTAACGCAGAACCCACACGACACCCATGAAGCCCGCTGGACGTCTGAAGTCAAAAAGAGGCAACATTGAATGTTCACCCAGATTCCCAGATTTGACACCTCCAGACTTTTTTGTGGGGTTATTCGAAAGGCAACGTGTACGCCAGCAATTCTCAGACCTTTGAAGAGTTTAAGGAAATCAATCGTGCCGAAATCATCGCTATACCACCCGAGATGCTCGAAAAGGGAATGGTAAACCTATCAAAAAGAGCATATTCTGCTGTGGCCACTAAAGGCGGCCACTTGATTGATGTTTTTTTTTTTAAAAAGTAGTCTTAATAAATTGCTAAGGACCCAATCAAATTAAAGTACCTTATATACAGAAATCGGTTGTTTTTAGAAGTTATTCAATGTTCACATGCCGACATAGAAATGACGCACCCTTTATATAGATGGCGCTACCCAAAACGTCCCCATGTATGGGGAATGTATTTGTAATGGTTTTTATTAAGTATATATTTGGAATAAGCCGAAAAAATCTTCTACGGGAAAGCGGCACCACTTTAAAAACTGAATGGAATTAAATAACTACTCCAAAAGATCATGGAGAACAGTTTTTCAATATCTAAAGCCATTAATGAGCGTTAGATAATCCTTTTTTTTTGGAATTAATGAGTCTGAATAATGAAAAGGAATAAATAAATATTATTTGAGGGTCAAAAAACTTTTGTTGTTTGTTTTTTTACCCTTAATCCATTAGGATTGAGTTAAAAAAGATTCAGTTACTTAGCCATAATCATTACATTTTTCAGAACTTTTCTGCTGGTTACTTTACATACTCTTAAGGTACTAAAATCCTGAGCAACAATGTCTGAGCACAGCCGTACTAAATATACCAAAACTGATGCCGATTCATTTTCCTTGGGTAAGGCTCATAACTCTATTTTGCTTTTTTTTCTAATATTCGTTTTATTCAATACCAGATGACTACTATAAGCAGCACGTAGCTCCCAAGCTAAAGGGTGGGAAGCTCACCCTAAGGAGAAATGCATCTTACATTGAAAAACGCCGCCATTATGAACGTTTTCATTATATTAAGAGCAACTCGAATGGAAATAAACCAAAGTTCCAGAATGCTGCAGGCACTAAGCTTTCTGAAGAGATTTCGCAGAAATTGGAGGCACGTATTAAGCGTTTTAATGTCACCAAGGAGAACGAGGAACTTTTGAAAGAACAAAAAGATTCAATTTCCAAAGATGAAGATCATTTAATCTGCGATGCCAGCGATGATGAAAAGTTCTTTGCTGATTTGACTTCTGATGCGCTGAACCTTAACTTTAGTAAGGATTAATTAACATATGCTAAGTCCGGATTACCATAAAAGCACTTAATTTGAATTAGATTTTTATTCGATTGTTAAGCAATCTTGTTTCTTTAAGTCATAGTTGGAGTTGATGATGTAGCAAATAAAATACCAACAAAAATAGAACCATATTTAAAAAATTATTACTGAAGTTATAATTGAACTACGACCTAACCCCAAAAAAAATACTAGTCTCCCTTCAGCCAAGTGTGCATCGCGTCATCAAGTTCATCGGTTTGTTGAAGGAGAAATGGAAATAAATTAGATTGGCATTTCAATTGATATAATTTTCTTCATATTCATTGATATTGAAATATTTTATTTCCATCACTTTCAATTACGATATTTACTGGTATATATTTTTTCTTTACGCCTAGTGGCGTATCGATAACCGATAGGTATGTCTTGTAGATGCTAAAATGTTGTTAATTTCAATAAATATCATTTGAGATATTTTTGTATACAAGACGAATATAATTATATAGCTACACGGAATAATAATTAAAGTACTAATGACTACGAGTTATTTTGCAATATTAAACTGAAGAGCATAAATTGTTTCATGATTTTTATTAATAAAATTTAAATCAATAACGGATTTTATTCAAACTAAGCTTTAAACTTTATGAATATTCGAATTTATCTAAAAGAGTAGCGGAAATAAGATTAGTTAGAATATAAAAATATATAAAATAGACAGCAAACAAAAACGAAAACGGCTGATAGAAAAATTTAAAATTTTAAATATGCTTTAGTTTTAAATTTTAATACTAAACTATTTGCTATCTAAAATTAAATAAAACTGTCGCCAATTCAGTCAAAATAATAAAAATCTATGCTCAATTTAAAAAATACTAAAAATGTAAAATTGTTATTGGAAAAATGCATTTTTGATCAATATTTAATTTTATTTATTTTTAGTTTTTTATTGCATATTCCTACAATTGTTTCAGCCGTGCCATTTTTATTAATATTTTGTTTGTTTTTTGCATTTTTCATTTATATCTGTGCATAGTTTTCGTCTGGAACCTTTTGCTATTCCAATTTCGACACCATGCATAGAATTTCCAATTGTTTCAACAAATTGTGCAACATCAGAAAGAAACCAAAAAGAAAAAAAAATACTTACGGAATGGTTGCATTCCGGACATATAGACTTTGATATACCCTGTAATTTTGTTAAATATTCGTGTTAATGTCGTATAAGCATTGTAAATTTCGGCTTATAGGTGGAAATATATCGACTTGAAAGTTCCTGTTGATCCGCAATTAATGATTTTTTTTTGTCTGACACGCCATCTTCTGCTCTTGGCATACATTTCCAATAACATCTACTAATTTATATACAGGCACGGCCATAGAGAGAAAATCCGAGCCAGGGGCGATATTGTACCGACCTCTCCACTAAATCTTTAGTTTGAATTGCAACAATACGACAGTAATGAAACCGGGCCCCTGAGAATTCACCGGGCTGAGTCTCTTCCCCATATAAATTTACATAAACTTATCATACCCTACACACCTTCGTAGTGTAGGGTATAAAAAGTACACTGATGTAATAAAAAATCGCACAACAAACAAATAAAAATAGACAATAGTATTTTTTTTTTTGTCGCTTGGTTTTCATATTGAGCACGAAACGCTTTGAAGACAAACGTTGATATTACGTATACGTAGCGTACAAATGTTGAACCAACTATTGACATGTACTTGTGTTTGTGTTTGTGCAGTTACATGCATTTATTCAACTTTTGAGCTATAATTTTGATTCTTTTACAAATATTTCAATTTTTATTGCAAACAATGTCTAATATTGTGAAATTGTTAAAAAGAAAATAAACTAAGTACAAAATTTGTTACCATTTTTTAGCCAGAGATTGTCTATGAGATTCAAATAGCCAAGATCACTTTAAAGCAGAGAGAAATGAAGGGAAAGAATTGAAAATTTAAATTCTTAACTTTTAGAACATTTGTTTTTTACATCTAAAAAATCTACAGGCACTTTACAGAATTGAAGGCCCGGGCGAAATTTATTCATATGTAACCCATCCGTTTACGTATAGAAGTATTGACGGCGAGTCGTGGAGTACATCACCACGAATATTAAGATGGCTTTACCTCATGATTGTCAGACCCATGCTAATGTATGGGACCATAGCCTGGGGTAGTAGAGCGTGCCTTAGCACGAGCAGAGAAAAAATGCAGAAACTGCAAAGAATGGCCTGTATATGTATGACAGGAGCTATGCGCATCTGTCCTACTGTTGGCCTAGAAATATTAATGGAGATCACACTGCTACATGTCGTTGACGATATGCGGCGGAGAGCCACGTTAATAAGAATTGGCAGGGTACGTTTAGCCTCATCAAGAAAGATGCTACAGATCTAGCAAAGGATATGCCTCTGCTTCTGCAGCCAAGTGATGAGATGCCTGCCTGAGTACAGATTCAATAAATATTTTGATACCAAACTCAGCACAAAAGAGGCTTGGACCTCTCTTGCATCAGTTTACCGCCATGAAACCACATAGAATAAAGTGGTACACAGACGGATCAATCACTGATCAAGGAAGTGGCCAGTGGGTAGTAAGACCCAGGACCAAATATTATAAACCTCTGGGCAGACCAGCATTTTCCAAGCTGAAGTCTGTGCTACTGGAAGATGTGCAGAATTCAATCTGCTAAAGAACTACCATGAATAGGATATTTCCATCCTGTCTGACAGTCAAGCAGCAATAAAAGGCATTAAGTAAAGCCAAGATTACGTCAAGGCTGGTACAAGAAGTGAGAACGTCACTGGATAATTTAGAATTCAGGAATAAGCTCACGTTTAGATGGATTCCAGGACACAACAATATTCCTGGAAATGAGCTAGCCCATAAACTCTGCACGAACCGGTGCAGCAACACCGCTAATCGGTCCAGATCCACACTGTGGGATTGGCAACCACGTGGTACGGGACCTACTGAGAATAGAGGAGAATAATAAACGACTGCTGCACTGTGGCGCAGATACCAGGGCTTAAACAGTCAAAAACCCTCCTCTCCAACTACAACCGTAAGAGGTTCAAAGTCATGATAACGCACGGAAAGAACATAGTGAGAATCATGGTGGGCCTTCTGACGGGACATTGTAGGCTCCGCAAGCCACATAAACAAAATTGGCATAATGGATAGTGGACTATGTTGCTTCTGTAGCATAGAGAAATAAACTTCTTTGCATATATTATGTAAATGTATGGCACTCGTCGGTAAAAGATAACAAGCTCATGGGCACAAGGGCATGTACGTTCTCCCACCGGAGACCGTTGTTACTATAAGTCAAAACAAAATACTGCAATACATGCATGCTCTAGGACTTTTGGATGAGCTCTAAGCCATGAAGGGGGAACAATAGATCCACCCAGTTCGTAGTATATTTATACACCCAATAAAAATAATAATACCCCAGCCCAACAGGCCTACATACCTAACATTAAGCTAATGGGCACTAACTATTGTCAGAATTTGACATATGACCAAATCAACTCTCTGAACATCCATCAATAAATAAGAGCAATTAGTTTGTGTTACTAACGAAAAATATTGATTAGTCAGTACATTAAAATTTTACATGAGAATATTGACTCAGAATTAGCTAATATTTTTAGGCAAAATTTTTAAAAATATTCTATTACCTTTAATTTGAGTTATAGCTGATCCAAAGAAAAGGTTCGTCTGCAGGATGCGTAAGTAGAAAATTTGCTGGGAACAATCAGTTTAATTTCGCAAATTTTTAGTTGCCAAATAAACACTTATTTTGATGCCAAATTCAATTAAAAAATTATAATTTAAATTAAGTTATTTATCATTGTGAAGTATGACGAATTAAGTGAATAATCAAAAGAATAAATGGTGAAGGATGTAAATTTCAATAGTTAAGCAGCTAGCTGCTGCAAATTTAAAAAAATTATATTATACATATTAAATGTGCTGAAGTTATCGACTTAACCTAACAATACGTTAACTTTCTAAAATTTACTGTTAAAAATCATATAATTGAAAAAAGTGTCAAAGTTTACCTAAGTTAATACTGTACAGTTGCAGCTCATTCTCGTAAAAATGTAAATATTCGGCAAAAAGTGTTCGAAAACTAACATCTTTTAAAGTTTCGTTACATTATTAGCAAATTTATCTTCTGAAAATTTCTGTTTATAGCGACGACATCCATGTTTCATACTTAAAAGATTGACGCATACCCCAGTCAATCCAACTAGATGGAGTAACCCTGTGGCAGCCGTCACAAGCTAATTACCTCGGCATCACTTTGGACAAGCGCCTTTGGGCCACACCTCAAAGATACGGTTTAAAAATGGCGTCACAGACTGCTTTAACTGCGGTGGCTCTACAAAAAGAGGAGCACCTTGCCGCTGGGATGCAAAAGACCTGTATATGTGCACTGTGTTCTACCGATATGGCTTTATAGAGTGCAGATTTGGGGAATTGCTGCCAAATCGAACTTTAAACGCATACAGGTATTGCAGAATCGGGTACTAAGCAGATAACCAACTGTCCCTGGTTACGTACCGCGGTTCCACACTCCATAGAAACCTCAATCTGCATACGGTTGAAGAGCAGATTGGTAGGCACACTAGTAGATACAGCGATAGCTTACAAAGACACCGCAGCCTGCTAGCAAGAGGACTACTCCCTGCCCGCCGCTTTCAGGCGGCTTAAACGGCAAGAGTCTTGCGAAGACGTTGGGTCAGTAAGACTACCTAAAATTAAAATCACTCAAACGGCATAATGGGGTTTGAGCTGTTATAAATTTATCATCCAGTGTGTTGTTAAGGTAAAGCTCAACAAAAAGCAACGACCTAATTTCAGGTTAATTTTTTAGAAGTCACGTTTTAGTACGCAGCACATCAAAATTTTATTTATTCGTGACAGCGTCTTGCTTGAGGTTGCCGTATTCAATTTAATCAGTCTTTATAAAGCTAATAACAAGCGAATGATCCAGAAGCTGCCAACAATTTATCATTTCTCAAATTCTGATAAACGCTTCAGATATTGCGAGCGAACAGATAAACATATTTGTATACTCGTAAAAGACCAAAACTATGCCATAATTGGGAAATTGAATATAACACTCAAAATAAATGTTCATCCAAAAATACTTTATTTTTTTTTAATGTTTTTTTGATTTGCAATTCGTCTCATGACAATCAGTGAGATTTGATGAGTGAAACAAAAAATGGCTAGGATTGATTATGCTCCAATGATTCCAAGCAATATACTATCCAAAAAATATGAAATCTAATAAAGTTTAACTTTCCTCAAAGAACTTCAAAAAAAAAATATCCCAAGAGCTTTGAACACACTCAGGAACAGAATTGTTATTTGAAAATTAATAGCCCATATATGGTTTATTTTTATTGTATATAAATAAACTTAAAAAAAAAATATTTTTGTTATTGTTATGATACTCTCTGCGTACGAAATCAATACTTATATTTGTTCTAATAAAACGAAAACTTGATTACTAAATATACATGTGTAAATATTTTTATTTTTGAATTCTATAAGGTTTCTATTAGCCCCAGTGGCAACAAGGTTCAAGATGGTCTAAACTGAGCAGGGTTCAAGTATTTGAATCGTTGAATCCATCATCAGAATATCAACTGCAATGGGCTCTGGCTCAGCATCTTTCAGCGGAGATTCATGTCATAGAGATCTGCGTCCTTAGTATCCTTCTCAATGGAACTCGGGGCAAGCATATGCACTTATTCAGTAGCCAAGCTGCTATTGAGCATATCCGTCCTGGAGCATCCATCCAGAATGATTGAAGAATGCCATAACTACATGAGTCATTGCAGTCATCTCGCAAAGAGATTACTGCCAGCCAGTCCCCTAAGGCGACCAAAGAAGGATTCGTCGAGACGCTTGGTCCATCGATTTGATTTAACTTTTTAAATTTTATATGTATTTATTTTCTTTAAAGGTACTAACTATACAAAAAATGAATTTAATTTATATTTTAGTCTAAAGAGACTTATATAATAGGGTTTTGCCAAAATGGTTGTAGGTCCACAGAACGAACACAAACGATTATGGTTCTAAAAGTTGTCACAAAATCTTCAAAGTTTCAAATTTGAACCAAGGTTACTGCATGTACGTTAAATTTTTGCTCATCCTTGCCGCAACAATTTTTGTCTAAGAATTAAATTAAAAGTATCGAAACCGCTCATTATTGCAGAATATTGGTCATATGAACAAAGATTCAACCAAAAATTTATTCACCAGAATATGCCATATGCTGACCAAGATTCAGAAAGAGTCAACGCAAAAATAGTAAGAACAAATGAATGGAAACTAATGCAACTCAATAAAATATGCAACAGAAGGCAACACGAACCAGCAGCAGATCCTAATTCTAATAAGAAGCACGTAGCACCACAAGGATATAGCTGTGGAACAGGACAGGTAGTTGCCATAAGCCGAGTGGCACGTGGACACAAAGACAAACAAAACGAGACCAACAAAAACAACAACCACTTCAAACGTGAAACAATTGGAAAAACATTTGTCAATAACCGCACAGAAAATGATGCAGCACAGGGCAACCCTGCCACACAGCAACCCTGTCATGCGTGCGGCTGGCAACACTAGGCGTGGCTTTATATGCTGGCAGTGGCAACAGGAACGGCAAGTTATTGAGCGTTGGTTTTGTGGGCAGCAACCCTGGCAGCTGGCTAGTGTGGTCAAGAGGCACACAAAATAAAAAAAAAGGACAAAACTAACCACATTTAAGAGGGGTGCGGAGGATTTGTGTTAGACGCTGTTATGTGTTATACATTTTCAGACACCTGCGACATAAATCTATTATTATTCAATATATGTGCAATGCATATGGGAAGTGTTGGAAAACAGCAACAGAAATGGGCGCATAAATAAACAACCGCAAAAAACACACTCGCATATGAGAACACTCAACTAACTTGAACTACTAAAATGCAGTACGGCGGACGAGTCCTTGATATGTGAGTCGTGAGAATTTTATTTTTCTGCCTATCGTGAAGTCATTTTTTGTAACTATTATTGTAATGGGAACTATTGACAACACTGACTATTGACATTAACTAAATATAAATTTGTTATTTGTGGAATGATAGCTTTACTAAATTGGTCTCTGAAGGAACGTGGACAGAAAATCGAAGAAAAAAGGCCACGATCGTTTTATATACTTGTAGGAAAGCCATTAGCCTTAAATGGGGCATGCCCCCAAACATAGTCCACTGGCTGTACACTGCCATTGTCGGACCCGTACTTATGTATGGAGTCTTGATCTGATAGCCTACTTTAGATAAGGGGACCAACCTCATTAGCATTAGATGCTATTCTAAGCCTCCTACCACTGAACAAGGTGGGGAAACAACAAGCCATTCTATCAGCTTTATGCATGAGAGAGGCGAAAAAATGGAATGACCAAGATTTTATATCTATATACCAACAAAAGAGAAGTGGAATACACCAGGCCCAGCGGGCTCGATAAAGATATACACGGACGGTTCCAATCTAGACGACCGTGTAGGCGGACGCGCTTATGTTGAGGATTTCAACATTAGAACTGCTTTTCGACTTCCGGACCACTGCAGCTTTTTTCAGGCAGAGGTCACTGCAATCCGGGAGGCTTTAATAACAATTATAGAAGCCTACCAGTTCAAAATATTAAGTCCCTAGTTTCGATGACTTCGTGTATGAAGTGAATAGTGAAAATCTACCGCTCGTCTCTGGGGAGATGGCTAAACAGTTTTCAATTCACCTCATATGGGTTCCAGGACATAGGAACTTTGAGGGATACTGTATAATATGAACAGAGCCCTGTGCTCCTCTGTTATCCGTGCCATCACGGGACACTGGTTGGTATCCAGGTTGAATGCTCCCCCCCATAACTTCTGCAGAAGCTGTGACGATGAGGAGGAGCTGAAGGCGGTGGAATTCTTTTTCTCTCATTGTCCTGGGCTGGGCAGTAAAAGATTTAGGTTCGTAAAGTCACACTTTCTTGACGATTTATCTCAGCTCTCTGAAGAGAGTCCAAAATGACTTTTAAGGTTTATTCAGAAAGCCGGATGGCTTCTTCACCTAGCTGTCAAGTGGGGAAGATTGGTTAGCTCGCTCACTCTAGCGGTATCGCAACGGGCCTATCCTTGGCCTAAGTGAGTTGGGACGTCAGACCTAACATACATAACTTGGAATTAATTCTACAAGAATCAGAATATACGCAATACAGAACAAAAATATACTTGAAGACCTTGATCCCATTTATTTGGATTATTGTTAAACAGTCTATAGGCATCTTATATGAACAATCTTAAAAACTTTTGAAAATATTTACCATTTAGCCATAATTTCTTAAATAAATCAAAGCTAAATGTTTAATAAAAAATTAAGGAAAATGTCATTTTGAAATGCTCAAATATTAATAATTAATATAAATATAACAACTTACCTCATTGTGAGAACTCAGAATAGGGACTTCTGAAAAGATAAAACAAAACTTTATATTAGATATTTATTTATATATTTATATTCTTGGTATTTTTTGGACCAAGAGTTGCTACTTTCTTTGGCTATATAATGACATCACACTTAACATTATTATTCACACTGTACTATACTATGTTTCAGATAAAATGATTAATTATCAATCACTATAAATTTTAATAGCTAGCTTCAAGCAAAAAATTAAAATTGAATTGAATTTAATTAAATAATAATAAAT
Organism: Chymomyza amoena; assembly: GCA_037043745.1. Lineage (NCBI taxonomy): Eukaryota > Metazoa > Arthropoda > Insecta > Diptera > Drosophilidae > Chymomyza > Chymomyza amoena. Next base: position 62,400 of record JBAMAX010000788.1, read on the forward strand.
ACCTGACTTTATTTTTGGTAAAGTTACAATCACTAAAGACTAAAGACAGCTTGTCAATCGCTCAAAAGCCTGCCCTCACTCAATCTTTCTTTTCTTTATATTTTACAAAATGGAAGGTTTTATATCATTATCTGGAGATCAGCTAAGACAGTAACCAGCGGCATCCTTCACTCAATTCTCCTCATCCTTTTTCATGAGGTTGAACATGAATATTAATTTGAGTGCCCTATACATTCCTTAATGTCTAACGTGATCATCTAATTCTTAGGTACATGAACTTAAAATAATATTATGAATGAATCTTTTTAGTGATTTAAAACAATTCGTCATCTGAGTATTGAGCAGAGTTGAATATCTTCCGAATTTCGCTGCAAAACGATTTTTCTTTCATTTAACGAAAAATAATATTATTTTAAAAAATATCTCACCGTTGCTTCCTATAAATATCTCTTATTAAAAGCTAATAGTCTGACTTAAAAAAATGCTGTTCGTAGGTGGCAGTTGACCACAGTGAGCACCAAGTCTTTCCATAGAAGACACCCACTACGATCTGAAGGGTTAACATGAAAGCGTACATGTGTTTGGATCTAAAATATAAATCTGCTGTTCATTTTCATAAAACATCACTTACAACTGTGACAATTTTTCAGCTTTACAAGCGCGGCTTTTACATGTGTATGTTACACACATGCTATATGTGTTGACATATATACGAGTGTGTGTGTGCTTGTTAGCTGCATTGGTGCGCGTGTGGTGACCGCCATTTTGTGTGCGTGTAGTTGAAAATCACATGCTGCTGATAATGGTTTATTAAGCCAATAAACTGTAAATGAAAAGCACTGCAAAAATCCATAGAATCCATTCCCGCACTCCCTTTGGCTTTTTTCACCCCCTTTGACCATTGCTTGTTTAATGGCAATTAAGTACAGAACGAATATAAAAATGGCAGTTTTAGTGTTGCAAAACTTTATTTACCATTTGATTTATTGATTAATTTTTGTGCGACCAAAAATGTGATTTAAACTACATATTATAAGTAAAACAAATAAAAAACTACGAGTATATAGAAACGCGTTTTTATATATAGTATGTAAGTATATGTTGGCATGTCAATAAATACTATATATTTTATCTTTTATTGACATTTTTGCATTGGATATTTGCCCACTGAAATAAATTGTACGCTTGGGCGATTTGCGATTTACAATAAGCACAAATGTTTTTTATTTTAGCTGTTCCATAGTTTGGTTGTTTGGCAGACACTGCGTATGCGTACTTTTTTCTGGGTATATTTCGTCTTGCTTGGCTTAAGCTACAGCAGCATCCAGTATTTCAATACTATTTAATAGACTTTGTTTTTATATTTAAAAAAAATTGTTTACATTTTTAGCTGACGCGTCTTAAACTTTTCCAAGGTTTTCCAAGCAGACTAAAGATATTAAGTTAAATCGTCATTTATCATATAAGAAATATAGACAACACAACATTAGAGTACTTCTATATTTACGTTGTAGACTTGTTTTTTCCGTTGTATAAAACCATAAACAATGACAAAATTTTGCATATGCATTTGAGGGAATCGTTAAATGTTAATGGCTATATAAATATCATTGTCGGAAACAAATAATCGTAAAAATAAAGTATATTTTACATTTTAAGCATGTACCGTGGCAATAATGAGTGTGTTGACAAGGGCGTAAGATACTACACTGAACCCATATATGCCGTGTTTTATTGGGGCAGCTTTCGAGAGTGTAAGTTCAAGAGAACAAATACAAAGACTGTTTAGGAATCATATTAGGTATACAACTTTGCCTCTGCTTTATGTTTCAAAGTATTGTCCGTCACTTTCCACTACTTTGACCCATCTTTCAGGCAACAAACGAATCCCGCGTCCGAAAAATTCTTCATCCTTTGATAAGATAAAAGAATCGATCCATTTTTCACTTTCTCAAAATAATCGAAGCACTGGCCCGCCAGGCCGTGTGCCATCGACCTAAATAAATGGTAATCAGATGGAGCAACATCTGGAGAGAATGGCGGGTGAGGTAGAATTTCCTATTTCAGTGTTTCGAGGTACGTCTTGACTACTTTCGCCACGTGAGGTCGAGCATTGTCGTGTTGCAAAATTACTTTTTCGTGTCTATCAGCGTATTGCGGCCGTTTTGCTTTTAATGCCCGACTCAAACGCATTAATTGCGTTCGATAAAGTGCACCAGTAATTTTTTCCGAAGGTTTTAGCAGCTCATTATAAATTACGCCAAGCTGATCCCACCAAATACACAACATGACCTTGGATCCGTGAATATTCTGTCGAGGTTTCGCCGTAGGAGTGTGGCCGGGCAATCCCCATGATGTGCGTCGCTTAGGGTTGTCGTAGTGCACCCATTTTTCGTCCCCAGTAACAATACGATGAAGAAATCCTTTTCGTTATTGTCTTTCAAGCAGCTGTTCACAAGCAAATAAACGTCGCTCAACATCTCTTGGTTTCAACTGATACGGTACCCAGTATCCTTGTTTTCGGATCATCCCCAGCTGTTCCAGGCGTTTTGATACTGTTTGCTGAGTTACTCCCAATGATTTTGCTAGCTGTTCTTGGGTTTGGCACGAGTCTTCATTAAGTAAAGCCTCCAGTTCATCATCTTCAAAAGTTTTTTCTCTGCCACCGCTATGCCGATCTTCAACAACAAAATCACCGCTTTTAAAGCGCTGGAACCACTCGCGACACGTTCTTTCACTAATAGTATCATCACCATAAGTACTTGAAATAACCCGATGAGCCTCAGCCACCGATTTTTTCATGTTGAAATGAAAAAGTAAAATCTCCCGCAAATGACGTGAATTCGGTTTATAAGTTGACATATTTAATTAAGTGTAACTATATGACGCAAACAAAAATTAACTAATATCGATGTAAGGTTATATTTATCGATGTCAAAACTGATGGAAAACAGCTGTGATTTATTTATTTGAACTATTACTGGCTACTAGCGCCATCTTTTGGAAAACGGGAGCAAAGTTGTAGACCTAATATCTACTGTTTTTTGCTTTTTCAATATTATTACTAATTATATGCAGAAGTTTTTCTACAGATCCTACTGAACCATTGTAAAAAAATACAAAATTAAATTACAAATTAAAAAATATTAAAAATTTGTAAAATGTAAATAAAATGGTGTACGTAAGGTCGGGCGCGGACGACTTTGGGATACCCTGTACCACAAGCTTGCAATAGGAGCTTTATGAGCTAATACATTAAAAAAGATCTGAATGCCGAATTTAAATGAAATATCTTTACAAACAAACGAAACACAACGAATTTTGTATTTAAAACGTTGTTATAGGAGCTATATGATATAGTCAACCGAATGTGATAAAATTTGGTACAGTGGTTGGGAACAAAAAAAAACTTTTGAATGCTGAATTTGGTTACGATATCTTTATCTACAACTTTTTTTTTTTTTTTTAATGTCGTCTGAAACACCCCAACCGGTTTAAAAAAAATAAACTTGTCTCCTATGGAATAATATGGATCTAATATAAAGTTTGGTTACCTACTTCTCACCATCTCTGAGATCTTCTTCTAGTCACCCTGATCATATTTGTGGTAACTTTTGGGTATCTCTGACTACTGCTTCTATATGTTACATACATTATCGGCTTGCACAAACTTAATATACCCTTTGTACCATACGGTACAGGGTATAATTAAAAATACTAAAAATATTAATAAGCTCCAAATTCTAAAAATAATAAAATATACTGAAAATGCTAAAATTGTTAAAACTATTAATAGAAACATTAAAACTATTTACAGTATTATAAAAAAAAAAAGTATTATTAATAATTAAATTTTTTTTTATTATTATTAACAAAAAAATATTTTTTTTGTCCCTTTTTTAAAATTAAATTATGAAATTTTACAATATAAGGAGTAACAATTGAAAAAAAAAATGTTTATCCCATTGCTTGCTTAAATATATTTATTTATGGAACTCGCAGCTTTCAGTGCAAATTTCCTTGTTTTTGTTCAAACAACAAAGTTTGATAATGCAAATATTCGCTTTTTATATATGTAATATTTCCCAAAGCAAAAATTAAACAAATAACGTTTTTTTTTGCAATCGAATTAATGTTGTAACCGATAAGCACTGTCCAACAGTGAAAAAGAACTTTTCAAGTGACCTAGTGTACGTTGTAGGTCTTGACGAGTAGATCACGATAGCGTTTTTCAAAATTGTCTAATACCCCCAAAATCGGAAGTTATTGCTTAAAAACCGTTTTTCGGGTACTGCGATCACTCCCACTATCACAACGTCGCCATTTTTCAACCGATTTTCGATTGCTTTACGGTTTTGGAAAGAAGAAGATTCAAGCTTTAAGACAATATACATTTGTTTATACTTCATACAAAGCAACTACGAGATTTTTTAAAAGTTATCTAAGATTTACACTTTTTTTTTTCGATTTTCACACTTTGAAGTCATTTTTATATAACATTTTTTTTAACACCTTTACTTTTTTACATTTAATTTTAAAGAAATTTTAATTCCAAGCAAGAAAAGTTTTGGTTTATTAAAATCGGTCGATAAATGCTTAAGTTACGACGCTTATTGTAAACAAGAAAATTCAATTTTCATCGACAAAAAAAAATGTTTTAGATGGATAATTCGTTTGTTCATGAAGATATCGTAACCTAAATTTGGTAAAATGCTTAAGAACAATAAAAAACTTACAAGTGCCAAATTTGGTCGCAATATTTTAAAAAACAAACGAAATACAACAAATTTTGTTAAAAAATCGATTTTTTGACCGATAATTCCTATGGAAGCTATATGATATAGTCAACCGATTTTGTTAAAATTTGGTGTTTTGAAATTTTTAGAGCACTTAGGCAATGTGCAAATTTCAACAAAATCGGTAGACTATATCATATAGCTCCCATAGGTCCGATCTTCCAAAAAATCGATTTTTTAAAAATATTTGTTGTGTTTCGTTTGTTTGTTAAGATATTGGGACCAAATTTGACATTCGTGAGTATTTTATAGTTCCTAAGCATTGTACTAAATTTAATCCAAATCGTTTGACTAGATCATATAGCTCCCATAGGACCAATCGGTCCAAAAACACGTTTTTTATACAAAATTCGATGTGTTTTGTTTGTTTGTAAAGATATTTAAAATAAATTTGGCATTCAGATCTTTTTTAAGGTATTTAATCACTGTGTCAAATATTATTGAAATCGGTTGACTATATCAAATAGATCCCATAGGAACGATTGGTCAAAAAAATTTTTTTTGCTAAAAAATTCTTCTGTTTTTTGGTTTTTTGTGAAGGAATCGGATTTTATTGCAAGCAAGTAGTTCAGGGTATCCCAAAGTCACCCGCGCCCGACTTTTTGTTCGCCATTTTTTTGTCTGTTATATACAGATCTATAATATTCTTGAACCTAAACGCATACATTTTTTTTCTCTAAATAAAAAAGGTAAAGAAAAATCTTATTAATTTTGTATAAAATTTTTTAGGATTTTCTGAAATCAAAGAAGCCCATAAGTTGTCCAAAATAAACTTTTTAAACTCAAAAGAGCAGGCGCAGATATTATCTTTGACATATTAAAGTAAACCAAACATTTTAAGCCGCTTTTTAGTTTGGTTTTTTAATCCGACTAGGAACCTAGTCGAAAACACTGCTAAACATAGTTTGATTTTTAAATTTTATTTAATTTATTTATTATGTTAGTAAAATACCTCACTCAAAAGTCGCCTTAAGCGATTTCTTTTCTTGCTGTCACTGTCCAAAATAGACTTGGAGACCATTTCACTTTTTTATAAGCTCGTTTCCATGCAATATGTCATAGTGCTAACACATTGACAACTCCTTACTAACCATTTAAAGGACATATTTGGTCTCCTTAAAAAAATCTTCCTGCATGTTCTCGACGCTTCCATGACTCACGCCGGTTTCGAGTTATTGCATGACAGACATGCCGCTTTGACTCGTACAAAAGCGTCAACAGGGCAGAACTTGGTCGAAATGAAGTGGAGCCTGAGTTGTTATTGTTTATCTTACCAGAAACGAGACATTATGGTATTTTATGCCGTTTACATTTCACGTCATATCGACATAAGTAAGGCAAAAGATGGCCAAGTAACGATGGCAAAACGTATTCCTTTGGTTTTACAGCCCCAAAAAGTATGCTTCACTTTTATGTAGTTGTTGCTTGCAGGGCTTTGATAGATATATGAGAGTTTTAACCCCCCTGGTATTATTGCTGTTGAGAAGACACGCAGATCCATTAACATGTTTTCATGTTGGGCTATAATGTTTTCTTTTTCATAAATGTTTTTGTAGGCAATTTTTGATTGTTGCTTTGTTTTATATGCCATGTTTGTATTGCTTTTATACCCTGTACACCCTGGATTCATATTATATTTATATAATATTAAATATTTGTGAAATTTTTTTGTAACATTAAATGCTTAATTTTACCATAAGGTAGCAAAAGAGTCGTGTCATTCTAATCTACATTCGTTTATAAGATTCAACAATAAAACGTTGGTATTTTTACAAATCCTATACCACCATAAGTTGTCACCTTTGAATCCTCAATATATAACTATATGGCGAAAATAATAAACTTTTTCTGGAAAGTGCTATTAGAGTATTCTACGGTCGTACAGCTCCTTGACTAATTCTCACTTTTAATAGTATATGTACATATGTCTAAATTGCATATTGTTTCTGCTTTTATGACACGAAGCTAAATGTCAAACATTAAGAAGTTATCTTTTTGGTTAATGTGATGCATGAAATAATATGGATATTTAATGCTTTAAGTGAGCATTGCCAAGTTTTATTGCCATGCTTTCAGGACTATTTCATAAACGTTTAAGGACTCTTCGCACAAACTTAGGATAATCAATTTCGATGATAACTATTTTATATGAATAGTAGAACTCAATGTTAAATGAAGCTTTCACAATTTGCAAAATATGTTTATGAATTTGGTCTTTGGTCTTTGGTCTTATAATAATGTATGCCATAATAATAATTGTTAGTTCTAAGGAAGTTCGATTGTAACATTTTAAAAATTAAAATTGTTTTCCAATTGAATTGAATATTTCTAAGAATTAAAAATTTATAATGTTCATTATTTAAATAATAATTTTATTTAATGTAAACTGTTACTTATCCTTTTATTCTATAAAAAATTTTTGTTCTCATGTTTCTGATGCATTTTCATAAATCAAATTACATATAATAACGTCTGTTTACCAGCATGTAAGAGTAGATGAACGAAGACCAGAATCAAGCTCGCGACGTTACAGGATGGCCGAAATTGGGTAAATCCGCGCTGAAGTTATTCTTTATAGATGGACCTGGCGGAACCGGTAATACTTTTATCTACAAAACGTTAGTTTCTATGTGCAAGGCCTTGAGGACAAAAATCTCAAATATTGCCTGGACATAATTAACTAAAACATCAGCAGCGATCCCATGCTATACTTTTTCCATACGGGCGAACGGCTCACAAGACATTCAATTTGCCATTACACATTGGTAATGAACACAGAACGTTGAACTGGAGTAGAAAATAAGGCAACGTACAGGATGTGAGACGTGATTATTTGGGATGAGACTTCGATGATACCTCAAGCCATACTGAGTATGATAGACCGCACGTTCCTCGATATATACGCAAGCAAAGAGCCGTTCGCCGGGAAGATTGTTGTTTTGGGAGGAAATTTTAAGCAAGTGTTGCCTGTTGTGAAGAAAGGCGGAAAGCAAATACTAGACGAGTGTTTGAGGACATCGACTTTGTGGGATAAATTCTACCAACTAAAACTGAAAAAATATATAAGAGCTCAAGGAGACTCTGTAGAATATGCCAATTGACTGTTAGATGTAGGTGATTATAAAATATGTAGAGGAATTAGATATACCAGAGGACATGCTCTATGAAGACGTAATTGACGAGATGTATCAGTTCGATATATAAGAAACGGCAAAGAGAGCAATTCCCTATAAGGTTGGCGTTTGCCATGACCATAAACAAATCACAGGGTCAGAGTTTTGATAGAGTAGGATTAATAGTGAATAAAGAAGATACGATATTCACACATGGGAAGTTGTATGTAGCCCTATCCAGGTGTAAAAGTAAAAAAAGGAATTGAAATACAATGCAGCCTAGAAGAGAAAAACATCGAAAATATATTATTCCAGGGGCTCTCTCATAAGCTATGAGTTTACCTCTTCAAGACGGGAAGGATGTCATCATGTTTCTGAACCCATACAACGTGGAGCAAAATGGCGATACCGTTTACGACAAAATGAATGGAATAGCCTTAATTCATGTAAAATAGATTTATTTCTAAGTTACACTAAAAATTGTATACAAAAGAGAATAAAAAATATTTTTTTTAATGGGGCTAAATTTAATTTCAAGTGGGACTCCTGAGCAGCTTGCGGCGATGGAGAGGTGGGGGTTGGTCAGCGAAGCGAGCATGTGCAAAGTCCCCTAGATAATTTAATAAAAAAATTTATTTATTGAATTAAATTTAAAATCAAAATATTAATATTATATTTTTTAAGTCATCAAAGACATACTTGAATGATTTTTATCTAAAAAATGTACCAAAGACTTGTCACTATAACTTTAAAAACCTAAGGATGACTTTTTAAGACCTATTGCGTTAGTCCTATTAAACAAAAAATTAGGATTCATTGGGCAAAATTCTTTAATTTAAAAAAACTTTGAATATTTTCTTACCCAACCAATCAAATAACATTTTAATATTTTTTTCAGCTATGTTCCTTAAGTATTTTATTTTAGAACGTAATTTTATCGTTCACTTGGAAATTCATTTTTCGTGTTAAAGAAAACTTAAAAGCAAATATATAAAAAATCTTTTGTTAAGCAATGTGAGTTTTTTACTATTAAAAATAAAATAGTATACAAAATGATTAAGGGGTGCTTAAAAAAATTACACCAAGAGAAAGAAAAGTGTACGAGTAGAATTGTAGCCAATGTCAAAATTTTTCAAATGCTTTATAAACTTATTTTCAAAAATGTTGACATATATTGTATTTATTTATACACCCCCCAAAATTCGATTAAGAAAACCTGTTTCTATTTTAAAATATAAAGTTTTAAACGGTGTTACCGAAGAATGTTTCCAAATAGCACTTTAAGACTTTTAGAAGTTGGTTCTTCTGATGCCAACCCGAACTTTTGAGGTAATAATGATGTCGGGAGCTTGGTCTCACTGTTAACTTAGTGTTTTTACCTTCTTTTACAAAACATTAATTTTTTTTGTTCACTTTTAGAAAGTGTTAACTGAACTTTACAGTACATACAGTACGCGAAAAAAGGTTAAAGCCACTTGCTTTTTTCAATAAAACTCGAAAACTTTCAAATATTTTTGGATGACTTTTTGCATATTAATTAAACAGCTATTTTAACGTATATAAAAAATAAAATTTGTTTTAATATACATGTTTAAACACTTTTTTTAGGTTTTTTTGATTTATTGTCGCTATTTGGTGCGAAATAAGGTTAAAGCCACTCGACGTTTATTACACGAAAACCAATTTTATTTACATTTTTATTTTTTGTGTTTCTCATATTTCACTGTTATTCACCTTCTCGGATCTGTAAGTGCAATTTCAAAATATCTATTACACAGTTTTCATCCAAACATTGATCAATTTACTTAAAAAATTAACAGAGGCCGAAAAATCCTAAATTTCCACTCTAAAAGATTATAATAAAATGTCTAATCGTTAAATAGAAAAGGAAATTGGTCGCAGCATAGATTTGGTTAGAAATTTTCTAAGAAATCGCCAAAATTATGGCAAAAACTACATTACTGGTCGAACATCTATTATCACAAGTGCCCAAAAGCGTCGTTTAATCCGAAGTGGTGGCAATAGGTTTAAGTCTGCTGGCCAATTAAAAAGTGAAAATGAAATACCTGATCGTGTTCGCCGTGTTCAAAAAATTTTAGGAGGGCCAAAACACTTGAAACACAAAAAAATTAACCGCAAGACAATGCTGTCAAAAGACAATTAGTAACTCGTCCGAAATTTGCCTTGGACTACTAGCGCTGTACAAATCAATGGCCAAAAATAATATTTTCTGACAAAAGAAAGATTAATTTGGAGGGCCCAAACGGACTTTCTCACTATTGGCACGATTTGCGTAACGAACCAAAAACTTTGTTTTCGTGCCAATCTGGCGATGGATTGGTTATGGTTGGGGGTGCCATTGGGTACCTCAAAAAGTTGCCCTTATGATTAATTTCCACAGGAATGAATGCGGAACAGTACCAGCAAATGATTCGACACTATTTTGCGGCATATGGCTTTGAGTGCGCTAGAATGGACTGGAAATTTCAGCAAGTAAGCACCGATTCATGCGGCCAGATCGACAAACGCCTTTTTTCGTGAGAATCATGTTTGGAGACTTTTGGCATGCGCAATGAACGGAAAGGCCCGACAATACAACAACAAGGACGAACTTAAGGTGGCCATCGAGGCGGCTTGGGAAAACATCTCTCACGTCCAAATAAAAGTATTTTATGGCAGTCTACCACATCGAATACTTGCTTTGTATGATGCTAAAAGGTAAACACACGAAATATTTCAAAAAATTCGATTTTCGTGTAAAAATAATTGGGTGGCTTATTTCGCACCAAAAAGCGATAAAAAATCAAAAAACCTAAAAAAAGTGTTTAAACATGTATATTAAAACAAATTTTATTTTTTATATACGTTAAAATAGTTGCTTAATTAACATGCAAAAAGTCATCCAAAAATATTTGAAAGTTTTCGAGTTTTATTGAAAAAAGCAAGTGGCTTTAACCTTATTTCGCGTACTGTATAATTAAATTTAATTTTTAAATGGTATTTTAATTCATTCTTAATAGATTATGGCAGTTCGCCTGTTTGTATTTACCTAATAGTCTAAAAAAACAAAATTAAATAAAAACAAATAGTAAAGTGTGATTTCTAAGCAAAAACTACCTAAGTGATGGCAGCGAATACTAGAACTGATCGTGAATTATAAGCAATTTTTTTTTTATATTTCTTGTTGTTAAGGCTTTGTCGAAGCACTATGGAAAATTAAAATTGGTTTCTTACAAATTATTAAGCACATAGCGCCACATAACAACAATGACGACAAATGGCAATAAGTAAAAATAATCAAGTGCCTTGCCCCAGATCGTCTCAAAGAATGAAAACATACCAAATTTAAGCAATATCAAAATTAGCAAATAAAAATAAAAATATTTACACGCGTACCTCGGTTTTCGCGGTACTAGTTTTACGCGGATAAGAAATAAACAAAGGATGGTGATATTGCCAAATTTTATTCAATGAAAGAATCAACAATAAAAACAATAAACCTAAACGAAGACTTAGAAAAAGTGTAGCAGCTGGAATGAGTTCAACGTCATATGTAAGAAAAGATAAGATGGGAAAAATGGAAAAGGCTTTAATAATATGGGTAGAAATCAAAAAAGAATTCTAATTGATACAAATGCCATAAAAAATAAAGCTTTTATAATTTATGATACACTGCAAAATGAAGTGCAGTCTACTTCTGCGGATAAGATATCTTTTAACGCAAGTCGTGGCTGATTCCAGCGATTTAAGCAAAGAGATTCCTTGCATAGTCTAATATTAAAAGGTGAACAAGCATCTGCTAATTTGGAAGAAGCACAAAAATATCCACAAAATTTTGCTGAAATTATTACCGCAATGTCATACAGCCCAGACCATGCCTCAGAGGACCTTTCCAGCGAAACATAACTAACCAGCAATCATAAGGCTGCAAAAGTTCGTATAACGATTCTTCTTTGTAGTAATGCTTCTGGAGATCATATTATGAAGCCATTGGTAATTTAACTAAGCAAGTTTGAATATTACCAATCTACCCGTTTATTGGAAAACCAATAAAAATGCTTGGGTTACCGCAACGTTGTTCAATGATAGGTTCCATAACATTTTCGTGCCTAATGTGAGAAAGTATTTAATTTAAAAAGGGCTACCTTTTAAAGTCCTTCTAGTTCTTGATAATGCTTGAAAATGTTGGAGTTGTAATGTTACCTCCAAATACGTATTCTTTGCTGCAACCCCCAGATCAAGGGATAATTTCAAGGTCCTGTATATAAAAAAGCCATTCAGATATATTTTAGATCAGTGGAAAATGAAGAAACTATTTCAATTATTGACGCCTGGAAAAATGTACTATGTTGGATTGTATTAAACACATAAGCATATATCGAAATTAAAAAATGTTGGAAAAATTTATGGCCTGATATGTTTAATGGTGAAAGTTATAACACATCTTTGGAGGAAGAGTTCTCTCTGATAATTGGAATTACGTGGAGAAGACTTTGTCGATATAACACAATCAGATATTAATGAATTAAACAGCTTATTTTGTTCACGAGGAACTTGTACTAGGAACAAAACTAGGATACCATTTTCAAGGAGGAGATGTTATTTTAGATCGTGGTCTCAACGAAATGTTAATAAATTAAACAATTAAAAGAAGTCTACAAAGATATGACTAATAACAATAAACAACTAAAGCTTATTTGAGATTATTTTCTAAAATAAAAAATTAAATTAAAAATTTAAAAAACCCCCGACACAAGAACTTAAGTAATTTCCCTTTAAAAAGTAAAAAATAATAAAACAAACTTAATGTTAAAGTACCTAAGAATCTATTAATAATTCTAAAAAATACGTCGCTTTGGGGGACCGCTCCTAAACTAACAATTTAAATACAAATAGTCTAATTAAGCAACAAAGATGAACTTAAAAACAAAACATTAAGTTTCTTTTATTATTTTTTACTTTTTAAAGGGAAATTACTTAAGTTCCTGTGTCGGGGGTTTTTTAAATTTTAAATGTTATTTTGTTATAGGTAGGTTAGGTTAAGTTAGACTTTAGTATATTATAATATACTTATTTGAGACCCCATCCGAGTATATTTGCAGACATTTAT
>JBAMAX010000789.1:0-20763 GCA_037043745.1 Chymomyza amoena
ATCAACAAAATATTCGATAGTCAAAATATCGAAGTGACACAACGCACATCTCTAATTAAAATCTAAGTCGCGCTTAGTTATTTATATAACAACTTTATACGAAATGATATTTCTATGAGGTATGAATTTTTGTGGCGCTGCTTTTTGTGGTGCAGCTGCGGCTTTGGTTTATGCCCCAAAGTTGTTTGTGGCACACACACAAACATGAAATTTATGCGAAAATGTGCAAAGAAAGGTTAAGAGTGCGCATGGTAACATCGATTATACAAAGCCGGAAAAGGGGCACACACACGCACACTGGGGCAATCATACACATGTATGCGTGCCACAAGCATTTTATATGCATGTGTGTATGTATTATGTATTTGTTTTTTGGTTTACGGTCTACGCATCGTTGCATGTAAGCTTAAAACCAGCTGCATTAAAATGTTGCATACTTTTGGGGGCGCCCCCAAAAATTGTTGCAACACCAACAACAATTAAACAAAACGGAATAAGTTCGTTTTCTTGGTTGTGTTGCTGCCACTGCACTTAATAAATATAATTTATGCAAGAGTCAACAATTGCCCGGACGTTGCAAGGGCGAAGAGGAAGCCCAACAAAACTGTGCCACACACAAGGTGCACAAATTTTGTGTGTGGGAAGGTCTGGAATTAGTTGCACACGAAGAAGCCGCGACATAAAGTTTTCTCCTACTAAATTTGCATAGTTTCTTTTTCGTTTTTTTTTTTTTAATTACAGGCAGCAAGGTGGCATGAGACAGTTGCAGCTGCAACATGCGTTAGCGACTTTAATTACCTATGAAAATTTCAAGGCAAGCAGCCATTTTGTTTTAAAGTTCCAGGGGAAAATATATGGGTGTGGCTCTTCTTGTTGCACTTGCCACCAGGATCTGCGTCGTCCTCTGCGTCGTCGGGCGCGTAGTCGTTGTTCTTGTTGCTTTTGTTGATTGGCCTTGCATAAGGATTAATTTGCGCGCACACATGCAAATGAACACAGACACAGACAGCTACACACACATACAACAACACGGTGATGCACACAGATTCAGATTCAGACAGATACAGCTCCATGGTCATTATCATCTAAGCGTAGGCGGAATGTTTGTGATCATTGAAGCCGTTGCGTATTAACATCTCGCACTGCGTTTTGGCGGCCACATACAAGAATGAGGCTTTTAATCAAGGACCCCAAAAACAAGCCCACAAACATTAAATGGTAGGACTTTAATGGAGGACGAGGGTGGGCTGATAAATTAGTGGAATTTAGCGTAACCTTGTGTAATAGTGAAGGAAGAACGGGTTTTGATTTATGTTAGCCTCCAATTTGGAAGGGGGCACGATTTAAACAATTGTTGAAGCTTGATATGGAAACGCTTCTTAGAGAAATAAGGTTAGATTTTTTTTTAGTTTTTAATTTAATAAGTGAAGAACCATAACAACACATGGATGGTAAATAAATAACAGCCAAACCCCATAACGCCGTATGAGGATTTTAATTGAAGGTAGACTTACTGACACAACGTATTCGCAAAACCTAGCCGCTTAAGCCGCCTTAAAGGGCGGGCAGGGAGTAGTCCTCTTTGGAGCAGGCTGCTCTGTCTTTGCTATCTATCGCTGTATCTATTAGTGTGCCTACCAATCTGATCCTCAACTGTATGCAGATTGAGGTCGCTATGGAGTGTGCAACCGCGTACGTACCAGGGACAGTTGGTTATCTGTCGTAATACTTGATTCTGCAATACCTGTATGCATTTATAGTTCGATTTGGCAGCAATCCCCCAAATCTGCCATCCATAAAGCCATATCGGCAGAATACAATGTACAGAATCACCGTAGTTGTAGCAGTCTGTGACGACATTTTTTAAACGTCTCTTTGAGGTGTGGCCCACAGGGTTAGATGAGAATAGAATCTGACAATGTTCTTATTTTAGTGAAATTTGGTGATTTTTTTGGTTTTTAACTTTCTCATTAGTACTCCTCCAGGGAGCTCAGGACTTCTACAAGAACTTTCAACTGGAGTCCATTTGGCTCAGTTTGCTTAGCTGTGTCCCTGCTGATGTTGTGTAGGGACAATTCGTTTAGTATTGTACGTCGCCAAGTTGCCATTGGCCTTCCCACTCGTCTGCTTCCTTGGGGGTTCCATTCCAAAGACATCTTGACAATGCTGCTTCGATCTTTTCTAAGAGCAATCCAACAAGCGATCCAACAACATTTGCGTGTTCTTATCTGAGTGCAGATAGACTTTACGTGTACAGTGCCATAGTCCTGTTGGGCCGGAACATCCCGCATATAATCCTAGGCCTTAATGGCTGCAGTTTCGACATCATTCTCTGAGGGTCAGCCACATCTCACTGCCGTTCAACAAGATAGATTTGACGCTCGCATTGAAGATTCTTAGCTTTGTTTTTCTACTTATTTGCTGGTCTCTCCATATGCAAAACAGGCGTCCAAACGCTGATCGTGCTTTGTTGAGACGATTCTCTATATCCTCATCCACTCCACCACTGGTGGAAATTGTGGTACCAAGGTATGAGAGGCTATTGACAAAGTCGATAGTGTTCCCGCAGATGCTTATGCTACCTTGGCTGCTGTGGTTGAAGCGCATTGCATTGGTTTCGAATGCGTTTATTGAGAGTTGAACTTTGATGACAAGGATCTCGGGATCATTCGCTTTGGCTTGGATATCACTAAGCTTATGAAAGATGAGACATGTGACGTCCGCGTAGTCCAGGTCTTCCAAATGACGGGTGAGACTCCACGTTATCCCACGCCTAGACCTGAATACATCTTTCATAACACAGTCAAATACTATATTGCATGGTAGTGGTGAAAAGGGGCATCCTTGCCTGGCTATGTTACCTTGGCTGGCGGGGTTGAGGCGCATAGTTTTGGATTTGGATGCGTTTATTGAGATTCCAACTTTGCTGGCAAGGATCTTGAGGTTATTCGCTTTGGCTTGGATATCACTTAGTTAATGAGAAATGAGACATATGTCGTCCGCTTAGTCCTGGTCTCTTAAATGGCGGGTGAGACTTCACGTAATGCCACGCCACGACCTGCATACATCTCTCATAGCCTCGTCCACTACTATAATGAATAGAAATGGTGATAGGCCTGACACCGGTGCTTGTTTGGCAAGGTGCACTATTTTCCCATTGCGTAGGGTCGCCAAGTCCGCACACATCGCTTTTATTATCAATACGATGTTGACTGACACTCCTTTCCTCGCCAAAGCCCGCCATATCCCTGCTCTGTCTACTGAATCGAAGGCCTTCTTGAAGTCGGTGAACAGGAGTTACATGGGTGAACGCCACTCCCCAGCTTGTTCGGTTATTATGCGTTAAGTGTTAGCCTGGTTTACTCAGCTCCTGTGTGCTCTGAAGCCTGTCTGTTCTTCGCTAATTGTTGGCTTTATTTTTCCTTGAAGGCGATCGTTCAGTAAAGTTGTAGCATCTTGTAACTAGTGTTTAGCGGCATTATTCCTCTCCAGATGTTGCATTCAGTAAGGTCACCTTTCACACCCAGTCTCCCATATTCGAGTGAAATGTTGGTGCAATGTTTCGGCAATAAGCTGCGTTTCCAACTGTAGCAGTTCGGCAGGTATTCCGTCGATTCCAGCTACTTAGTTGCGTCTGTTTCCTGAGTTACCAATTTCTCTCACTGTCAGAGGTGTGTGAGAGGTATCCTAAAGTTGTTGTTGGGTGCAACGTCTCTGTAATCCTCATTGTTTCTGCTACCTGGTTCATTACAGCTTATCTCCATGAAGTGTTGTTGCCATCTTTTGATTTGTGCATCATCATTCGTTAGGAGGTTATCATTAGAACCCCTAATCGATTGGGTTTGCCTTTGGTAGCTTCCAGTCAGCTGATTTGGTCTCACTAGTTCTTATGTTCTTTAAAATCAATTAATCGATACCCAAATCGATGACTTCTTTAATAATTTTTCTTACGACATATATAAGGCAACAATGCGTATACGCACTTCTTCTTCTAAGTTTCACGTTAAAAATATAAAAAAATAATTAGGTGCTCACTTTCACATTTTATCTTGGCAAAATTGTCAAAGCGCAAAGTTTAAAGCAACTCTTTATACTGCTAACAAAACTGTTTTTACGCAGGAGCCAGAAGACAGACTACAACAAAAATAATGCTATTCTTGTCGAAGAAGTTTTATAAAATGAGACAATATCTGCTGGTGTGACCATATTTATTTAAGTTAGTTTTTTGCGGTATTATTTAGTGCTTTAAATACAGCTCTTTGTAATCAACCGACAAAAATATATTATTGAAAATTTAGGTAAGCCCTAAATGATATCATAGCTGAGTTTTCCGTTCCACCCATGGATCTACGAATTCATTTGTTACTGAATTTAATACATGCATGTCCAAGGCGTTCAGGCTTGGAATTAAGCCGTAGCATTCAGCTTTTAGTTGATGAAAGTCATGCCTAAAATCACGGGTGAACTTAAAAAAAAAATCTGACATGAATTTCAGTGCTGTTTTATATTATAAAGTCAGCTCTGAAATCAAAAGTGAGTGAATTTAGAATTTTACCCTGTAAAAAATATTCTTCATACATTCTTAACAAAATTTATTATCAATTTTAATGTAATATTAAGAAATACAGTGAATTGTGTGCAACCTGAAAACTAAGATTTTTTAGGAATTGCAATATATTAAGCAGCTCTGATTTCGCTGGGCCAGAATCTGCTATAATTGGTATTCTAATATTCTAAGATCAAAATCTATTGCATTTTCTTTAATATGTTATTATATTTTTCATTGCAGTTGAAGATCAAAAAATGCACGGTATGTACTGACAAATATGAAAAAATATATTCTTTAAGTTTTTCACTTTTCACATTTTTTCACAAAAAAAAAACCAACCAATAAATTAATTACTATTTAAAGCCAGCTCGGTAGGGTATTTTGGCCTTCATACCTTGTTACTAGGGTTGTTGACGTCGTTACCCGGGAATTTTGGCTTTAGGCCCTTGTGCCGGA
The DNA here is from genome assembly GCA_037043745.1 of Chymomyza amoena. Lineage (NCBI taxonomy): Eukaryota > Metazoa > Arthropoda > Insecta > Diptera > Drosophilidae > Chymomyza > Chymomyza amoena. The sequence continues at coordinate 5,006 of JBAMAX010000789.1, forward strand.
CAAAGCGAGCACACCAAATATATTAAGATACTTGATCACAGTGTTTAATATAATTGGCGAAATAATATACATTTAATTGCATATTATTTGGGCATTGAGATTATATAGATTTTTAAAGTCTTCCTGCTCCTACAAAAACCATGCAAGCAATGCGCTACGATCAGCAAATTAGCGCCACCTGCCGTTCAATAATCTTATAGATTGGCACTATGCTTCCATTTAAAGACGCGGGAAGACTTTAAAGCGTTCTAATTTGGGAAGTACTTGAGATAATAACATGATTCCAAATAAAGTTTTATGTATTTTTTTGAGTTCTACAATTCTTTGACACATACCAAAAACAAAAAATGGTAAGGGGGTTGTTAAAAAAAAACGCATTTTAGTAACTTTAAGGCCCTCTACCGCATAAAATACGAACTTCTGGGTTAATTTTGGCTTCCATTCATTACAAATAACATTTTAAATTCAATTTTTAACATTTTTGCTTTGAATTTCTGCACGACTTATTGAATTTGAGATAAGTCGGCGCAAACCTTACGGGGGGAGGTCACTACTTTGGTTTTAGACTTTTTTTTCCTTAACACATTAAGTAAGAGAAATTCCAGCATGCAATTTTTTCGTGGTCAACCCCATTTCTTTTTGTATATTTTGACTGTACTATAAAGACGCAGCCGTCGGTGGCGTCGGAACCCCGTAGTAGCACTGGTGCATTTGCCCAGCACTGGCATCGCTAGCTCAAAGACACTATTTGCCATAGAAAGTCTATATTAATAAAAGGCATCGCCGTTCGGATTCCCCTAATAACTGCAGGTCCCTGTTCGGTTCAAACAGTTATTAATAGAGATCCCCATTCTCCTCCAAGGGGTCAGTCAGGAAATTATAATTTATAAAGACAGACAAAAATAACATTTTGTTTTATAGATCGGACCACTCCGTGCGTACGTCTTTCTTGATCTTATTCTTATATCCTGGTACTCCTAGGGCCATAGTTAGACCTAATGTCTTTTTTTTTCAAAAGCGGCAATTTCAAAATTCAAAAGCTGGAAAAAACCGTGAAATTTTACCTTATGATTTTTTGATAACATAAGTATTTATTTTAAGGGAAAAAATTATCGCAAAATTACTTTTCTTCTTTCTGATGGTCGTTTTTTTTTCTCTCTCAATAAAATTCGTTGCATGCTTGGTTTGTATTGAATTATTTATAGCCATCGCTTTGATTCTATCTAAAATAAGCTCAGGACGGTTGCTCTTCGACGTCTTGATAAGTGAAAATGATCGTTAAGATGGTGTGTGGGTAACTTTAACAAAATAAAGCCCAAGTCAAGTAGAAACTTTTTCGAGTTTCGAGCTCGAAGCGAATTTTTCATACAATGCAAAAAAAGGGAATAATTACAAAAAAAACGTAACCTGCGAAAAGTTTCGAAAAAGCGCGAATTCCCGTTTTCCCAAGGCTCGATGGGAGGCCTAGCTATAGTGTATGTCTTTGAAGTAGTTAAGCCCGAATCGGAGGTCCCAATCCAGCACGTCAGGTCTCTGACATAACCAATAAATCTTGATATTTTGAAGGTTACTATAGAGCACCGACGAGTCGGGGCTTGTGTACCCTATGCCAACAGGTACAAAGGGTATACAAAATTTGTGCAATGTATGCAACAGACAGAAGGAGGCGTAACAGAACCGAGGTTCTTTATACCTTCCGTCCATCTGTAAAAAGAACTAGATTTCGGAAACTTTTAGAGCTAGAGATACGCAACTTTACTAGAAAACCCACAAATGTTTTGAACAGATGAAGATTTTGTTGAATTATATTAATATCTTATCCTGCTCCCCCTAGTAGTTTTGTTGTCCTGATTAACTGCATCTTTGTGCCAAAAATTAACAAAATCGGGAAAAACGGAACAGAAGTTGTGGTAAAAATTGCACCTCGCTTTGTCTATAAACAATTTGATTAGTCATAATTCTGGCAAAAAATAAGCTAGAATTAGCAATTTTAGTAAGAAAAAAACCCACATTTAAATTTTTTCGTTGAAACAACCTTAATCGATTACTTGGCCGCCTTTAACACATGCTCTTGAAACTTATCCTATATACTTTAAGTAACTTCTTTGACACAACTTTCGGTTCTCATCGAAATCGGCAAAAATTCCGCTTAAGAATTCCATTTGATGCCGATAATTCCTGTGATAGCTATGTGATATAATGTCCTGGCCGAACTGATCGATCCTGACAAATATTGTTATTCCGATGACAAGCAGTGTCTGCATTTAGTTTCCATATCTTCAAATTCCGAATCTGGAATTTATGGCAATTTGGTTTTGAAACGAGATATTGTTTGTAAAGAAAATCAAAGCAACCCTTTACTCAGTTTAGCTTTTTAAACAATGCTTTGCATTAAACTTCAAACCTTCAAACCTTCATACATTTGTATAATAAATTTTAAGCTCATTCGTTCCAGCAAATTGTTAGAGTAAACATCGTTTTGATTTTAGTAAATAATTTTTATTTTTGTTAAATTTTTTAAAGTAGAGACTTACAAAAAATATTTCGAACAATTGTTAACTTAGTTTTAAATAAAAATTATAAAGTTTAAAATGTCTTCACAAAAAATGAACGCCAAAAATCTGATGATATGCCTTAAGGCTGCCTTGGAACCATTAACTCTCCATGAGCTGCTGGTCATGTTTGGTGGCGAGTTTATGCCCAAGGAACTAGTATCTGAAAAGCGCAAGGAGCTAAAGGAACTGCTAAGCTCTGGCATAGGACTTGGTTTTGTCCAAAAAATGGGAACGCACTATATGGCGGCATCGCACTGCGATGATGTTTTGGCTGCTATGCCGGAACTGAATGAGATGATCGAGATGGATGAAGATGAGAGCGAGTCCAGCTCGAGTGAGTCGTCCGAAAGTGATTAAGCCGGACACAGTTTCTTCAGACGTCTAGTAGTGTTAACTTAAATGATTTTATTCGTGCAACTGTTATCTTAACATACGCTCCGAAGTTTTCTTAATCCAATCCCGAAAATAAACAACATTCGCATAAACACCTGGATATTTGCGATAACCACAATTTTTACCCCACGAAAGTATGCCAACGAGTTTCTTGTCAACCACCAGCGGTCCACCTGAGTCATCAGAGCAGGCTTCCTTACCGAGCGATCCAGCGCAAATCATATCCGGGGTAACTAATCTGTCCTGATAGATATCTCTGCATTCTTGAATATCCATAATGCTCATATTAGCCGTTTGCAGTAGTAAGGTGGGACCTCTCAAAGTCCAATCCCAGCCGTGAAGTGCAGCTACAGTTCCAGGAGCAGGATTTTCGTTGGCTAATGAAATATTTTTAGCTGGACTTTCTGCGCTAAGATCTATGGAGGAACTAAGCAGCACTAGAGCTAAGTCATTGATGACATAAGCTGGGTTAAACTTTTCATGCACGGAATAATCGGTAATCTGGAATACAGTGCCTCCATAATTGCGATAAGCGGAACCAATGCGAACTGTCATACATTTAGAACATTTGTATTGGACACAGTGAGCCGCAGTGATTATTATCCTTGGGTTGTATATGATGCCACCACAAAGATGATTGGAGTTATATTGAAGTGAGGCTTGCCAGGGCGCATTATCTATTGATTCAGCTTGGCCGCCTAGAATGCGTTCGTCTCGAGATATAGCTTGAGGATGATAAGCGTTGAGACTGCGAAATATTAGGAGAAGTATTAGGAACTGGTAGAACATAGCGTTAGTTGAGCTGGTCTATAGAGAACTAAGCCACTGAGTCGACAAAGCAACTTTTATACCTAAGGTTTTAAAAAATATTTCAACTTATCAGCAGCTCAAGGTTCTTAAAAATTGTATAACCTGTCGTAAAGCTGGCAAGGCAATTAAAATTCTTTAGGTATTTCCTACCTTAATACGATTTACGCGAGAAGTAGTCATTCTTTAGCATATTTGCGCTAATGTATTCAGATGGCCGAAGACATTTTTCAACACTGGTAAGTGATCAATAGCAGTTTCACATCGCTCAATACGTTAACGCGTTTACATTCTTTTTTTTTTCTGTTGATTAGAACTGGTTCGAAGAGCACTATTCCATGCGGGCATGTCTTTCAATCGAAAACTAAGTGGATTTCAAGACTCGGAGAACTTTTTTAAAATTATTTGTGTTTATTCATGATTATTTCTTAATATACATCAATGGATAATGATGGAATAAAATCATTTTAAGGTATAATTGTAGTTTGATTATTATTTATACCCTGTACCGTAGTATACGTTCGTTTTTTAAAAATACTAACGCCCTAACCTACCTACCTACCTATGAGGTTCCCATTAAGCTTTAATCTATGGGACGGTTTTTTTATGTCCGTGAGATCCTTTTATCCAGCAGTTGAGCCTTAAATTTTTAGAAACGTAGTATATTTCGTGGGAGGTTCTATTAAATTCGATTTAAATAACTTTACCGCCTGCAAAATTTAAATACGATGCAAGAGCATTTGATGAACCCGAAAATATGTCAGGCATAGAAGAAAGTTCGCTTGTATCCACAAGACCTTTATTTATAGGAGAGAACTAATGAAAAGAAAACCACATATATTTATAGAAAATTTCACATCTTTTTCAATATACAATAATTGAAATAATCTTGGTTAGCTTGTTTTGTTTTAATTGGACTTAATTATCTTATGTCTTCTGGCCACAAAATGAAGTTCCCATTAAGCTTTATCTTTGCGGCTTTAAGTTTTTTGACTTAACATTCATGTATTTGCATGAGACCTTGAAAATTGTTCTTCGCGTGTCGGTTATAGCTTCACATGCCAGCCTTAAAAATATAAATCTTATTTATCGGGGAAATAAATTATAATTTTTATTCACTCTCCAGCTATACGACGGTTAATTGAATTTGTTAGAGCTGTGCACTCCTGATAAGCCACTCTATTTTTAAACCAAATATTTCTTCGAAATGCAAAATACTTGCTTTAAAAAGGCCTCTTTTGCCACAATTGCTTAGTTCTAAAGTTCCTGACTTAACTAACGCAATGTTCTGCAAGTTCTGATACTTTTCCTGGCATTTCAACTTCTTGATGCCCATCATAGGCATCGAGCCTTACTAGGTGGTCGCATCGTAGGCGGTCATGATGAGTCCATAGAGGCAGCACCCTGGCAAGTCTCGCTTCTTAAATACGGCTATCTCCAACACTGCGGTGGTAGCATCTACAGTGAAAGGATTATTATAACAGCGGCCCACTGCTTGGGAGGATTATATGAGAGCATTTTGACAGTTAGCATTGGATCCACTTATTATTTTGGAGGCACTGTATTCGAAATTGCCAAATATATCAAACACGAAAATTTTAATTCGACTAAAAATGATAATAATGATGTAGGTATTATACTGCTCAAGTCACCCATCGACCTAAGCTCAAATAGTCCTGCAAAAAGTATTGCGTTGGCCAGCGAGAGTCCTGCACCTGGTTCCCTAGCAACAGTTACTGGCTGGGGTAAAACTTTGGATGGTTTTCCCTTCGTACTGCGATCAGTTGACCTGGAAATTATTGATGCTACAGTTTGCAGCTTATGGTTTTCCGTTTTTGGTTATCCGGTTACCCCGGATATGATTTGTGCTTACGCGCTTGATAAATCACCCTGTAATGGGGACTCGGGTGGCCCTCTTGTAGTTGATAATAAACTTGTTGGTATCGTTTCCTGGGGTACCAATTGTACAGTTTTACTGGGTCCAAGTGTTTATGCTGATGTAGCCTATTTACGAGACTGGATTATTAAGACTATTGATAAGATTTCGGGACCCTAAATAAAAGCAAATGATTGTTTAATAAAGTTTTGTTCTCAGAAGAAGAACGAATAAAGCATTATTCTCAAGTATTTTTGTATTTAATAGCACAAATCTTGAGTGCTAATTGTCTTAGTAACCTTTTTTGTTAAATAAATTTGATTCCTCGCGGTAACTAAAGAAATCAATGTACCCATTTTCGTTTGTATGTATAACACCTAAATCTACGCTAAAGTGACAACATTTTCAAATAAATGCGTTATGTTAGGCGAGACAAGCTAGTTATATTTTTTTTTGATATCGGGTTTATATTATAAAGCTGCCATAGGGTTGCTTCAGAGGACCTCAAAAAAATAAAAACCAAAAGTTTTAAATTTTTTTGATCATGTCGTAACCAAATTTGTCACTGAAAAGATTTTTAGAGTTCCCAAGCACTGTACCAAAATTTGATCAAAATCGGTTAGCTATATGATATGGCTTCCATACAGTTCGTTGTTTTTCATTTTTTTATGAAGGCATAAAACTAAAGATGGCATTTTGGGAGTATCTGTCGGAAAAATATTCCTGGTGCAAAATTCGTATATTTTTCGATTGTTTTTAAATATTGCAACCAATTTTATATATAATCTTTTGGCACTGTGGAGGTACAGGGTATCCCAAAGTCGTCCGCATTTTGTTAGACTTACTTTTTTCTAATATGATCAAGAGAACTGTCCGTCAGTTGGTCTGTTCGCATGTTCACCAACTGTCTCTCTGTCCGTATGAATGCCTCAGCCTAGAGGATTAAATAAATTTTATCAGGCAGACTAAGTTTATTTTTCTGGAGTTTTTAATTCTCATTATTTTCTTAGAGGTGGTCATGCTCGTGATGTTCGAGTAACGAATGTCGGTAAGACGATTTAGTTCATTTGAGCGCTTTTCAATACGATTCATTGATTGTTCCAGAAACCTTATGTATCAAGACAGAAGACTTTCAGAAGCTAGTCCCCAACAAACAAAACACCGACATATTATTATTATTATTATTAGTCCTTGGCGAAATTAAAATATATGTATATGTGGAATATATAAAGTAAAGACGCTGCTCTTAGTAAGAGACTAGGGCGGCGACGAAGTTTTTCCATAGTTGTCTCACAAGAGATTTTTGCCCAATTTCGCCCCATGAGCGAAACCGGCAGTTGCTCGCCGTTGATAGAGCTTAATCACGTGACTCGTGAGCGGCCAGACCCTCGTGACCCTTAGGTATTCCACCCAAAGGCCATTTTAACAATGTCGGTGTTGTCTTTCTGGAGCGTATGTCCAACCCAACGCCACTTCTTACTTTTTAACTCGAGATCTATTAGAGCATTTTCTGATATGGTGTGAAGTTCGGTATATGAGTATACATCGAAGACATTTATTTATTAATAAATATTTTCAGTTTCTGTCGGTTACGTTCCGTAACTTTCTATTTTTCGGGCACTTGTGTTGAAGATTTTTGGCTTGGTACGGCGAGAAATGCACTTTGAGGCGTAGACCGATTAGTTACCCCCTTTCTTCTGAAGAATGGTAATCTTCTAATCTTATAATCTTACTTCTTGGGATTTGGTCTCTGCGCCTCTTTTATTTGCTTGTGTCTATTTTCTTGTATGAAATAAAAAACAAAGATTATTTATAAAAATCTATTTTGTCCGATATTCAAAGTACTCCACCTCGACTGCAACGCACTTATGCCAGAGCTTGATCCAATCCTCGAAACATTTTTTATAATCAATTGGCGGTACGACTATCAGATTCATCTTCCATCTTTCTATGACCTCATCACGGGTGCTGTAACGCGTTGCGCGGACCGGTTTTTTAAGTCGACCGAATCGCAAAAAACAAGACACATCAAATCGGGTGACAGTGGTATTTCATTGTCATTTAATTGTGTGGCCGTGACAACCCGTTCTCGGGTTACGGCCGATCCCAACAGCTCTCTCTCTGCTTTGCGTGCGCCTTCTCCAATTAGAAATACCAAGGGAGGATAGGTTCTCCTCTACTTGATCTTTCCATCGGAGTCAGGGTCATCCTCTTCATCTTCCTTAGTCGGCTTTCGCTTCGAATTCTTTTCTAGCTGGACCATCGTTTTCCATAAGTACGACATGCCCGAGCCAGCGTTGTATTGTGATGCGCTGGACAACATCTATGTCATCGTGGAGCTCATACAGTTCGTGGTTCATCCGTATGCAAAAGCCGTCCTCAAAACAAACGGGATCGAATATTTTACGAAGAATTTTTCTCTCGAACACCCCACGAGCAGATGCATTTGTACGCGACACAACCCATGCTTTTGCACCGTATAAGAGCACACGCAAGATGCTACTCTACTCTTGTAGAGTGCCAGTTTTGTTGGTCGAGGGAGGTCTTTGCTACACATCTGCTTACTGAGACCATAGTAACACCTATTGGCAAGTGTCCGGGGGACTTACTGCACACATTAGCTCACTAGCGGATGCTAAGATAGCTACCCAGGAGGCGCCGCGAGAAGGCAGTATGTTAACTTGCAATCATTTGAGACAGAGATCGCTCTGGCTGTCGACAGGTTGACAGCAATCAGAAGCTTCGCTCTGTACAAATGGAAGCCAGGCCTACACAGGTATTTTCTACTGAAAAATTAGACTCTATACCACAAAATTTCTAACTTAGCACACTGTGCATGTTAATTAACAATTCTGCTAAAACTTTGTGATTACAATTACTAATAAGACAACCCTCGTAAGGTTAGTAGGGAGAGTAGGACAAGGGCAAAGGTATTGCTGTGCTTGAATAGATGGTCAACCAAGTAAAAGAGCTGTGTAGGTGTGTGCGTGTGTGAGTTAGTGTGTGTGTGTGTTTATCATTCGTATGCATTACAATGACTGGCAGCTGCCATTACCAAGCCAGTCACATGGTCAGATGTGTCAAGCGACCTCTCGCCGTGACGTCACTGTTGCAGCAACTCCTCTCATTGGCTTCACTGCTGTGGCTCAAAAACCAATTGACACATGTTGCAGTTAACATTTTGTCGCCAATATTGAAGTTGGATGCTGCTGCAGCTTCCTGTCAACTAGCTGATGGTGTAGTGGTATGGCAAGGTGGGGTGCACATAGTCGACGTCACAGAGACTGCTGTTTGCGATTTAAAGTGATTTGCCATTATGCTGGGGTCGTCGTTGTTGTCGTTGCTGTCTCTGCGCCGCTTTGATCATTTGCCATTGCCTGTTTACGTTTTAATTAACTTACATAACCCTCTACCGCATACAAAGCCATATATGGCTTCTCACTTTCAATAATTTTTTTTTGCAATAAAACGGTACATATACTAAACCGTTTGTTATCACTTATTCTCTTTCAACTATTTTCTGTTAGATGTCTATACTCAGAACTTCTTTGTGTTGCCTTATCTCAAGTTTCAATCAGTTTTTTGCTCGCGTCTCAAGCAAACGATCGAAAGTGAATTGTGGTGAAATTAAAATTAAAATTACTGCACTAAAAATCAGTTTTATCACTGAAAAGTATTTTTTTTCTAAGAAAATATAAAGTTTTCGTTCATAAAAAATAGAATTTGACTATAGGTGAGCATCACATATACTATTCTATGCAAAAAACTGTGGACGCCATATATGGCTCTATATGCAGTAACACGTGCATGTTTATATTCTATGTACATATGCATTATTAGCATATTAGCTTAACAATTGCACTTGTTTTCTTTTAGAAATGAATGCACAATTATTTTACGGTAGTTTGCAATACGTGAACGAAATCGATGATCCGTTTCAAAGTGATGATGACAGCATAGCCGATTCCGAAGACGAAGTTGTTGAAAATCAAAAAATCCAAGAGGAAGATGTTTATATTTCGGAGACCGATGAGAGTAGTTCCGATGACATCTGTGAAAAGCCGTGCACTTCTAAAGCAAAGCCAAAGCCAGTGCCAAGAAAAAAGACAGAAGCACCGATATGGAAAGCTGGTCACTTACCACCGTATTTGAATGAGACCTTTCCATTTCAAGGAAATACTTATCTTTCAACTTGTATCAATGAACTGGAGACACCGGCAGACTTTTTTAATTTTTTTTTCAACGACGATCTGATGAATTTCTTGGTTGATCAGTCAAATCTATATGCACTCCAAGTTGATATAAATAAGCCCGCTGGTATTACTCGAAATGAAGTAGATCAATTTATAGGCATGGTCATATACATGTCGTTGGTACAATTACCATCTTCAAGACTCTATTGGAATTCGACTCTGGGTCAAGAAATTATATATGGCACAATGAGTTGCAACCGATGGGAAACTATAAAACGTTTTCTGCACTTTAACAATAATAACGATATGAAGTTGGCAGGGGAAGCCGGGTTTGACAAGCTATTCAAGATTCGACCGGTGCTGGACAAAATCCGTAATCAATTACTGCTCGTACCTAAGGAAGAACATTTGGTGGTTGACGAGCAAATTATTCCCACGAAGTGCCGTCACCACTTAAAACAATATGTTATAATCCGGCAAAACCTCACAAATGGGGCTTCAAAAATTTTGTCTTGAGTGGAGTATCAGGTTTTAGCTACGACTTTGATATTTTTGCGGGAGCCCAAAGTGATACATATCCGGAGGGAGCGCCTAATTTGGGAGTAAGCGGAAATGTTGTATCTAGGCTATCGGCAACCGTACCAAAAGGAAAAAACTACAAATTATTTTTCGACAATTGGTTCAATAGTCCAAATCTTGAAGTCTACCTTATGAAAAATGGTATATTAGCTTTAGGTACGGTAAGAATCAATCGAGTACCCAATTCAAAGATGCCAACTGAAAAAGATTTGAAAAGCCAAGGACGTGGAAGCATGGTCGAAAAAGTAGCTATTATCGATGGAGTTCAGCTTGGCCTCGTCTCTTGGTTTGACAATAAAGTAGTCAACATTCTTTCTAGTTACGTGGGAAGCAATCCTGTTACAACAAAAAAACGATTCAGTAAGAAAGACAAAAAGTATGTAGAAATCAACTCTCCTAAGGCAGTTGATGTTTACAATAATTATATGGGTGGCGTTGACTTACTGGATTCTTTACTTGGACTTTATAGAATTCAATTGCGCTCAAGAAAATGGTATAAGAAAATATTTTTTCACATGATTGATATGTGCGTAGTGAATTCATGGATTCTATGGCGTCGTAAGTCAGATCAGTATATGCCACTCTTCGATTTCAAGCTTTTAATAGCTGAGCACCTGTGCAAGGCAGGAAAAGTAAAGAAGCGCGGACGACCTGCGATGACTCCAACTTCATCCCCGTGTACAAGTAGGGAAGGTACTCCTACTACCAGCAAAAGACGAAAGCACCAGGAAATTCCATTGAATTCTGTTCGGGAGGACCATATTGGGCATTTTCCCACCTGGAAAAAGCAAAGGCAACTCTGCAAAAACGATTGTTCTTTCCGCTCATACACCTTTTGTGAGAAATGCAATGTATTTCTATGCTACAACGACAAAAGAAACTGTTTCACCAACTTTCACATGAAGTAATGCATACATGCATACAGAGCCATATATGGCAAACTCTGGAATCAGCTGAATGCATACAAAGCCATATATGGCCCCATTTCCCCCACCCAAACTATGCCCCCCCCAAAAAAAAAAAGTCCAAATATATATTATTTTGGCCTAAATAAACACATAATTACATTCAAAAAATTTTTTCCTTTATTATTTCTATGCTCATGCAGTAGAGGGATAAGCTTAATGAACTTTCCAGCTGTTGATAGAGTGTTTTTGAGAGGTTTGGAATGGTCGCCGGGGGGAGGTAGCAGGCTAAGCAGGTCTTGTGACGCTTTGTGACGTTCGTTTCACTTATTAGCCAAGCGTCACTTATTGGCCATGTCACAGTGTTTGAGTGTAGCTGCGTATCTGTGTATCTGTGTGTGTTGCCTTAAGTTTATCCATTAGCTTTATAGACTTTGTGGCTAAATATGTGTGTAGAGGGTGTGAGTTGTGTGTATTACCTTCTAAGTGCTGCTTAAGACCGGCGTTATTATTGTTTCTCACCTGATTACTGGTATGTTACTATGTAGTGTCTGCTGCCACAGACTTGCACTTAATTGTACTACCTCATAGACATAGCTCATTCCCTTCCAGAAGACACTTCATCACAAACAGCTTTAGACTTCTTAGAATTGGCCTCAATAAAGCTTAGTTGGTCTGCTTGTTTATAAGCCGCTTAGCCATCGCTTGATTTTCAAATAAAGTCGATATCCGATAACCATCTTAACACTTTCCAAAATAAATTCCTATTTGTGTGCAGGTAATTTTAGGACTTAACAACTTGAGCAATTGTAAACAAGCGATTTTCAAGGGATTTTAGATAAGTCGGAAGCAGAGAGCTAAGACACTTGAGCAAAAATAATTTAAACTGGCGTGGTTTTAATTTAATTTAGCAGTTAACTACGGTAAGTTTTTTATTGCATTTATTGAATCACAATTTTGGGAAGTGCAAAACTAGTCTTCAGTACTAATTTTTAAAGAAACCTTTTTTTAAAGGAACACCGGACAAAAGTCAAAGCTTATTTCAGTTTAATATATTTATTTTTCGTCATAATAAATGCGTTAGCCTAAAAACACTGAAAAATTTGTTGAACAAAATATATATAGTCCTAAAGTTTTTTTTATTAGAAACTTGGTTTTCTTTAGTTACGTGTTTTTAGAACTTTTCTTGTCTAACTCCAAGGGACTGCAAACAAATTTTAAAAATTGTAGAGATTTAGCCAAAACATTGCAGAGCAGTGTGCCCCAATTCAGCAGGGTAACCACATTATTCGAGTGCAACTCTTTTCTCCCTGAACGAGTTTAAGCAGACAAAATTATTAGGGTGGCCCAATTTAATTTGTTGATGTTAGTTAGACTCGATCAAAATGTAAACATTTTTTTAAAATTAATTCACTACACAATGGTAACGACTCTTTGACTATGGTTACCATGTGTCCGCTTTTAAGAGAACTTGTTCGATTTTTCTGTCTCATGTTCGCTTTTTTCGCTCGATTAGACCGATCAACTTTTGTCATGCATATTTTATTTTTAACCAAATATTTATTATAAGTATATTTTCCACAAAAGTGGTTCAGAGTTCGAAAACAAACCCGCATTTGAGAGCATTTTGAAAAATTTGTAAGGCTTAAAATCATATTCTCTGCCCCAAGAGAATCCTTCAAAAACTTATTTTTGAGCTATTCTTCTACTTATTTTAAGTATTTCGTCCTCTTGTATGTGTCCATTTTCCATGACAAACTGTTAGGGTCAGAAAAAGAAGCTAACAGCATTTTAGAAACTTGATGATTGATTCTATTTTGAAGTGTTTTTTTACAACAGATTCGAACCTTTTGCTTTAAAAATTTAAGGTATTTTCTCGAAAGCCCCATGTGGCGGGTTGGTGTCGGTTGTGGAATATCCGCTTTTTTCACTCTGCCCATTTGGTAACCCTATTTTGTAAATCGAAAAGCTTAAACTAGTTTTAGAAAATTTTTTAATGGGCATTCTGATTATAATAATAGTTCTATGGTGACATTGTTGAAATTTTTTACCGCGATTTTGGGTATCTATTAATCAGGTGTACAAACGCTGGGATCATGTCAGTTGTTGGAAAGCTAATACTCATTTCCAAACTAATTTACTGAGTAGAATCCTAAGCCGACGCAAGAAATAGCTCATCACATCAGGGCTTTGAGGTATTTAAGGTTATATAACGAAGAATGGTTTCTTTTTCGCATTTTTGAGGTAAGGTACAGGGTGCAAAAACTTTTTATGGTCTGTCTCTCCAGTTCCATAATTTAGTACCACTCTTACCCTTTAATTTGATAGTTGAAGAGATCAATATTTTTTTAGATTTGGATTTTACGCAGTAAATCACTTCGAAAATGACCCTTAGCTTTCCAATAACTAAACGTTCACCTGTGTTATGAGCTCCTAGCGGTTCTTTTAGAAGTACATATTTCCAAAGGAAACATTACCATTCAAAATTGTTATCTACGGACAACTTCAGAGCGAATGTGGAGACTTAGTACATCACTTACTAGCTTAGATCTTATTTTGAAATTATTCCTATTGTCTGAAACTTTATAGGCCCTACTGAGGTAGAATTACATTGCTCTCTCTCTGGGAATTTGTTTCGTCCCCTACTGAGCTTAAGGCTTCTCTCTTTATTATATGTATTTCCTCAAAAAAGCCCAATTATCAGGGATAATTTGTTTAGATCCTTAAAATATACTTTAGATACAATAAAAATTCAATAGATAAATAAAGTGCGCTAATTGCTCATAAACGAGAGAAAAAACCTGATCAATAAGTGAACCAGCCAATATACCAAAGAAAAAATATGGTGTTGATGACTCGGATTATTAAAGACCTTGTTTACTAGGTTTGTCATTTTTCCTAGACTTAGCGCTTTCCGACTCTAAAGTATTTGATGATAATTTTCTTTTTTGGTATTTTTCGGCCTTATCTCGCATATATTTCAGATTAGAAGCGGCAGCGATGTAGACATGTGTATGTGGGAACGTAGCAGCAGACACTACCCTGTAGAAAAAAAGTTCGCTTCCGAACTAGTTCCTAACCACAACGATTGTGAAACTGAGTGTCCCAAACGTAGTATGATTACATACTAGCTAACTATGGGGTTGTCATAGAGAGCAACTTGCATTTTTGGGTATTATGTTGAACTGGTAGCAAACTGGTTTGCCTGCATATGGAACACAACTAGTTGCTTCTTTAATACATAGAATACAATAATTTGCTTGTATATGGTCTCATTCTAGTTTACTTAGCCTACATGTTGAAAGAGCTTATATTGTTTTAGGTAATGAAAATACTTTATTATATTATTTTGTATTTTTTTAGTTTTTAATCATTTTTATACCCTGTACTAAAAAGTACAAATGGCATACTAGATTTGTGCAATGTATATAACGGGCAGAAGGAGGCGCGGCAGACCCCAAGTCCTTTAAACCAAAATGCTTATCATAACCTCGGGTAGCGATTAAGCCATGTCCTTCCGTCCGTCCGAATGAACACCTAGATCTCGGAGACCAGAAAAGCTAGAGACACCAAACTTTACCAGCTGGTGCGCATATTTTCTCAGAAGATGAAGTTTGTTGAATCATGTCAATATCTTTCCCCGATGCCTGGCAGTAGATTTTAACGGTTTATGGCAACACCGTTTAATATTTTTATCAGAAACTTGACAGAGTGGTGCGCTATGGTTTCACCCATCTGTTTGTCAAAATTGAACAAAATTGGACAAATACAGGAAAAGCTATAGTCAAAAGTATAAAAACTGCGTCAATATTTGAATCTACCGAAGTATGGTTACAAGTGACTTCGAATCACACATTTTTGGTAAGCTGATACATGTGGCTCTAATGAACAAATCAACATCGAACATTTTATCGATGCGGACCCCAAGATTAATTCCAACTAGAAAGTTCTTAGTAGGAATATGCAGAAAGAATTTGTTCGAGAGAAAACGTACAGCGTATTCCACTGTCGGGCACAGCCTCGACTGTACCACATTTTTTTCACTTATAATTTTCATATTATCAAACAATTACAGCTCTTGAACTCTAGAACTTGGCTTAGATTGAAAATTTGTTTTTTTTTTAATCCTGTACATATTTTCTTTTCACAAAATTTACCGAATTACTCTCCGACACATCGTAAGCTTTGAGCGGTACAAATTTGAAAGTGAGAACGCTCTACTTTAATGTTTTTTCTATCCCGCGACTGTTCTTTTTTCAACCATTCAAGAACTAGTTACGTTCAGAGTAGTTGAAGCCACTTGTATGACACAGCATTCCTGTAGGGCTGGAAGTGCGAGTGAATTTCTTGCCGACCACTGGTCTATATAAACCTTAGAAACTTATTTCATGGCAATCAAATCTACCATACTCGGTGAGGTCATCGAAATGTACGTAAAAAGATGTTCACT